>CAJFCX010000484.1:0-16435 GCA_904066255.1 Eimeria sp. OTU-X
CTGTATACCTATAGCTACCCCTCTATCTACCCATCTAGCTACCTACCTACCCCCCTAGCTAGCTAGCTAAATAAATAAATAAGATAAATAAATAAATAAATAAATAAATAGACGTACCTATCTGGGGATCCATACTTATACTCAAGTATACTGCATGCAGTAATAAATTTTATATGTTTTCTTTTAGGTAATTTTACTAAGGCATTAATCATTAATTGACGAGCAGCAGCAGCAGCAGAAGAAGAAGAAGAAGAAGAAGATTCTTTATTTATTAATAATAAATATAAATGACGTTGCCATAACTGTAGTACATACACCACACATTATATAGTTATTATACTGCAGCAGCTGCAGCAGCAGCAGCAAGAACAACAGCAGCAGCAGCAGAAAAAGCAAGAAAAAGAGGACAGCAGACGCTTATAATGTAGCAGCAGCAGCAACAGCAACAACAACAGCAACAAAAATAAAAACAGGAGCAACAGCACTAACACCAGCACCATATAACCACCAGCAGGACCACCACCACCAGCAGCATCAGCAGCAGCATCAGCAGCAGCAGGATCTGTATACCTTATTAGATTGAGGGAATTTATTGCATGCATCTGCAGCAAGGCGTATAGCTTCTTCTTTCTTCTTTGCTTTCTCTAAGACAAATGTTGATTGATAATATATCTTCTTCTGATCCATATATTGTAATGCACTGCAGCAGCAGCAGCAGCAGCAGTAGCAGTAGCAGCAGTAGCAGCAACAGTAGCAGCAGCAGCACAAGCAACAGAAGAAACCGATAAATTGACTCTATATTCAAGAAATCGTCAGTCTAACTCCAGCAGCAGCAGCAGCAGCATATGCAGCAACAGCAGCAGCGGCATATACAGCAGCAGCAGCAGCATATGCAGCAACAGCAGCAGCGGCATATACAGCAGCAGCAGCAACAGCAGCAGCAGCATGAATATACCGTCTAAATATTCCATGGAAGTTATTGCCATAGTTTGCTTCTAAGTTTAGATAAGAGAGCCAAATAGCAAATCGTTCTGCTTCTGCTGCTGCTGCTGCTGCTGCTGCAGATGCACCAGGTGCAGCAGCAGCAGCAGCAGCATATATATTCTCCTTTAATGCTCTCTCTGCTACACCACGAGCTTTCTCTAAATCACCCAACTTTAGATGATATGCCATATAACTGCAGCACAGCAGCAGCAGCAGCAGCAACAGCAGCAGCAGGAGCAGCAACAACAACAGCAACAGCAGCACACAGACACAAGAAAGGAAAAAAGAAAATGAGGCAAAAACAACGTGACATATGCAAGTAGGACAAACTAATGCTGCTGCAGCAACTGCTGCAGCAGCAGCAGCAGCAACTGCAGCAGCAGCAGAAGCACCCTAAACCCTAAACCCTACCTGATCCATACAGCAGCAGCATTACCATGAGTAAGCAGCAAACGCTCAAAGTCTTCTACAGAGTTTGGCTGCTCTCCTCCTGCTTGCTGCTGCTGCTGCTGCTGCTGCTGCTTCGCCTCTAGTGCTTCTAGTGCTTCTTGCATCTCTCGCTGCAGCAGCAGCAACAGCAAAAAACAACAGCAGCAAATGCAGCAGCAGCAGCAAGCAAATATGCATGTGTAGCTACTACACACTCAACTACACAGGCTGCAGCATGAAACAGCAGCAGCAGCAGCAAGAGCAGCAGCAGCAGCAGCAGCAGCAGCAGCAGCAGTGGTGGTGGTAGTCTAACCCTTTTCCTTAGTTTATCTCTCTTGCTTTTCTTTCCTTTTTCTGCTGCTGCTGCTGTATCATCTTCTTCTGATTCTTCTGCTGCACTTTCTGTGTCTGCTGCTGCTGCTACAGTCTCCTCAAAACCCCACACTTGCTGCTGCTGCTGCTGCTGCTGCAGCATCTGCTGCTGCTGCATATCGTCTTCATCATCTGTCTCGCTGCTCTCTCCTGTTGCTGCTGTGTCTGCTTCCTCATTTGCTAAGGAAGCTGCCCTCTTATCTGCGGCATTTGCTGCTGCACTTGCTGCTGCAGGTGCTGCTGCTGCTGCAGGTACTGCTGCTGCTGGTGCAGCAACCTGCTGCTGCTGCTGCTCCTCTTCTTCATATTCCTCTGGAGGTGGTAGATCAGCGGGATCAAGAGAAATATCAACTTTAACACTTTGCCAGGTCCTGCTGCTGCTGCTGCTGCTGCTGCTGTTGTTGTTGTTGGTGCTGCTGCTGCTGCTGCTGCTGTCATCATCCTCATGCTGACAAGTAATATGCTGCAGCGCAACAATCTTTGCTTGTACAATATCTCCTTTATTTAATAAATTTAATCTTCTTTCCTTCTCTGCTGCTGTTGCTGCACCTAACCTAGCAGCAGCAGCAAGAGAATCAACAGCAACAAGACGCAGTTGCTGCAGTTGCTGCAGTGCAGCAGCAGCAGCAGCAACTGCAGCAGTAGCTTTCTTTATCTTTTTCTGTAATGATGGATCTTGTTGTTGTTCTTTACCCTTTTGCTTCTGCTGCTGCTGTTGCTGCTGCAGTTGCTGCAATTGTTGCTGCTTCTGCTGCAGCTGCTGCTGCAGAAAGGAGACAGCTGGTCCCTCGTCAGGTGTATCCGCAGCAAAAAGGGACAAACGTACAAATACACCATATGGATGTACACCCCGTACTATTCCCTCTACTACTAATCCTTTACGTAGACACTGCAGCAGCAGCAGACGCAGCTGCTCCATTGACCCTTCTCCTGCTGCTGCTGCTGCTCCTCCTCCTATTGCGCCTGCTGCTGATGGTGCTTTGGTGTCTCCTTGATAGCGGTGGAGCAGGAGTGTCTGCTGTCCTCGACGACCACCAGCACCGCCTGCTGCTCCTGCTGCAGCAGCAGCAGCAGCAGCAGGATTCAATGATCCATCAACCTTATTAGCTGTATAATCAACAGATAAGATGTATATCTTAGGCAGCAAATAACCTAGAGGGAATATTCTTTTTGCTTCCTCTATACTAAGTAGTCCGCTGCTGCCATCTCTATCTGCTGCTGCTGCTGTTGCTGCCGATCCAGAAGCAGCAGCAGCAGCAGCAGCAGATACACCTGCTGCTGCTTGCTGTAATGATATACGTAATGTTATGCTGCTGCTTATTGCAGCAAATATGCCGCTGCTGCTGTGACCAACAACTAGACCAGGGTAGCATGCCCCCCTCTGCATACAATAACAGCAGCAGCAGCAGCAGCAGCAGCAGCACACAGAAGCACGGGCATCCATGCACGACGGCTCAAGAAGAGGCAAAAGCAGCAGCAGCACTAGCTGCTGCTGCTGCTGCTGCAGTTGCCGCTACTGACATTGTTGTGGCTACTCCGGCTACTTGTCCTCATACTCGTGCTGCTACTGCTACTGCTGCTGCTGCTGCTGCTGCTTACTTTTATGTTTGCTATATTCTTAGGTCTGGTTAGATCTTCTTCCTCATCAATTAGTCCTTCTATTGCCTTCCTCCTCATAGTAGCCTGCAGCGCTACTGGCTGCTGGTGCTGCTGCTGCTGTTGCTGCTGCTGCTGCTGTTTAAGGATCTTAACTGTAACAAACTGCCCTGGTGCTAGCTGCAGCTGCTGCAGCGGCTGCTGCAGCAGCACATCAGACAGCTCCGTAGAGTGTACAGTAGCAAGCAGCGGGAGACGCAGCACCAGCTTGCTGCTAGCTGACAGCAGCAGCAGCTGCGTTAGCTGCACAGACACCCCAAGAGGCAGCCGCAGCAGCTGCTGCACTCGGCCTAAGCAGCAAACCCCCTCACTATAACGCCAACGTTGTGCTGCAGCAACAGCAGCACGTAACGAAGGAAACACCTGCTGCAGCAGCAAACAGCACACACAATACATATAACAACCATCAGCAGCAGCAGCAGCAGCAGCACGAGCAGTAGCTACTGAGGTGTGTATGCAACAAGTAAATAGGGGATATAGAAGCAAACAGATTATCCTGCTGCTGTTGCTGCTGTTGCTGCTGTTGCTGCAGCAGCAGCAACACATAGCAGCAGCAGTCGTATCTTGTGATGAGCAGACAAGCAGCAGCAACAGCAGCAGCAGATGCTGCTGTTGCAGTTGCTGCTGCTGTTGCAGTTGCTGCTGCGTCTTGTATTACTTACGTTTGTTATTTCTTCGGGTATAGGTGCGGCAGCAGCAGGAGACAAGATAGGGGACAGCAGCAGCTGCTGCTGCTGCGGTGATGGTGGAGGCAACAATCTACTATTGTGTTTGTGCTGCTTCTGCTGCTGCTGCTGCTGCTGCTGCTGCTGTATCTGCTGCTGCTGCTCATCAGTAGCAGAAGGAGGACAAGGTCCAACAACAAGGAATCTTCTTGCATCTCCTGTATCAGCAGCAGGTGCTGCTTCTGCTGCAGCAAGAGACATTGAGGTGTCTGTACACCTCAATAGGGGCAGCAGACGCAGCAGCAGCAAACTTCCTTTCTTATATATACAATTAGGTCTTAATAAACTTTTCCTTGATGAGGAGGCATCTAGTAGGTATATACACCCACGCCGTCGTGGCTGCTGCTGCTGCTGCTGCTGTTGCTGCTGCTGCTCGTTGTCGTTGTCTTGCTGCTGCTGCTGCTGCTGCTGCAGCGCTTCTTCTTGACCTCTCCTGCTGCTCCAACCGCAGCTAACAAAGATATGACCAGGGAGAGTCTTCTCTATTACACCCCACTCTGCCTCACTATGCTGCTGCTGCTGCTGCTGCTGCTGCTTTTGCTTCTTTTGTTTGGTGCTTGTCTTTTCTCCTGCTCCTGCTCCTGCTGCTCCTCCTGCTGCTGGTCTAAATAGGCCTGCACTAATAACAATTGTTTCTTGCCGTTTTTGTTTCCTTAAGGAATCCATAAACCCTCCATATCCTTCCTCATCGCTGCTGCTGCTGCCGCTGCTGCTGTTGCTGCTGCTGCTGCGTCTGCGGTGTATAGCCAGCACAACAGCATAAATCTCCTGCTGCGGTCTTAGTAACCCTAAAGGAGACACAGGAAGATCTGTCTCGTCCTTAATAGGAGGAGGGGCCCATAGTCCCCCTTGCTGCTGCTGCTGCTGCTGGTTAGCATTAGCAGCAACAGGAGGAATGGCATCTGTGCAGTGTATATACACCGCAGCTTTTATATGAGGAGACAGCAGCTGTGCAGCAGCAGCGCATGCATTAATTTTTGTTAATCTGCAGCAAATAACAGCACCAATATGGATATCTGCTGCTGCTGTTGGTGTCTTTACTAGCTGCTGCAGTTGCTGCTGCTCCTTGTTTATTAGCTGCTGTAGAGGACCTGCAGCAGCAGCAGCAGCAGCAGCAGCAGCAGACTCGCTTGATGATACCTTCCCGTCATCACGCGAACGGCAGCAAAGAGGCAGCAGCAACTGCGGCAACGCCTTTGCTTCTGCTGCCGCTGCTGCTGCTGCTTCGTCTCCTGCTGCTCCTGCTGCTGCTGTTGCTGTAACAGGAGAGAATTTGCCTACTAAGTCTACTGGGCAGCCAACAAGAGCAGCAGAAGCATTAAGAGTTGCTGCTGCTGTTGCTGCTCCTTCCTGCTCTTCTTCTTCTTCTTGCTGCTGCTGCTGGTGCTGCTCATTGTTGCTAATAGGAGACACAGTAATAAAGAAAAGAGGAAGAGACAGCAGCAAAGGTTTGCTGCTGTCTCCTATACTAAACTCTGCTGCTTCTGCAGCAACAGCAGCAACAGCAAGCAGCCCCATGTCTGCTACTAAGACACCTTTCTGCTGCTGCTCCTCCTCCTCCTGCTGCTGTTGCTCCTGTCTGTTCAGCAGCCGCTGCTGCAGCAGCTGCAGCAGGGCAGGAGGCATTGCCTCATTCTTATAGTCCCATGCATCAGTTGCTGCTTCCTGCTGCTGCTGCTGCTGCTGCTGCTGCTTGATCTTTGCTTTCTTTTGTAAGCGAATAGTAATTTCTTCCTGCTGCAGCTCATCAGCATCCTCGTCATTATCTGCTGCTGCTGCTGCTGCTGCAGCAACACCTACTTTACACCGCAGCAGCTTAGTGTTTTGCTGCTGAGCTTTTGCTACTAGCTGCTGCAGCAGCAGGAATGGCTGCAGCATATCACCGCTGCAACACCCATAGGCAACGTTGCTGCAGCGATCAGCAGCAACAATAAGACAATCATATTGCTGCTGCTGCTGCTCCTCTTCCTCTTCCTCCCCATCCTGCTGCTGCTGCTGCTGCAGCTGCTGCTGCAGCATATGAGGCAAGAAGGCAGGAGGAACAATAACAGAAACGCATGCAGCCCCACAGCAGCAACCAGCAACACTAAACTTTCCTCCGCTGCAGCAAAACTTGACGAAGCAGCAGCGCAGCAAACCTCCTGCACGTAAGGCTTTGCTGCAGATGCATGCAGTACCATCTGTATCATTTGCTGCTGCTGCTGCTGCTGCTGCTGCTGCTCGTTGCTGCAGCATGCGCTGCAGTGTAGGGAGAGCAACAGCAGCTAATGCTGCATCTGTTGTTTGTTCTCTTATAATCTTATTAATCTTATGAGGTCTTAGCTCAACAACCTGCTGCTGCTGTTGCTGCTGTTGCTGCTGCTGCTGCTGCTGCTGCAGTGCAGCCTTAACAGTTAGACCTATAGGGAGTCTCCTTAATAAATGCTGCTGCGTAGGGACAAAGTCTGCTGCTATATTACGATAGAAGGAGACACCTTGTGCATGCATACACCCCAAGGAGACATACACCCCGCATGCTGCTGCTTCTTGCTTAATATATCCCCATAGCAGCAAAGGGATTGCTGCTGCTGCTGCTGCTGATGCATGCATCTGCTGCAGCTCTGAGCTACTACGAGCAAAGTAACGACTAACTGATGAGCCACCACTGCTTCTGCTGCTGCTGCTGCTGCAAAGGGAAGATGCTGCAGCAACACAAAGAGCAGCACAAGCAGCAAAGATTATATATAGCTGCAGCTGCAAAAAGAAGCAACAGCAGCAGCACCAACAGCAGCAACAACCGCAACAGCAACAGCAGCAGCAACAGCAACAGCAGCTTACCGCATAGAGAAGGTTTAAGACTAATAAGACAGACATCACGCAGCTGCTGCTGCTGCTGCATTGCTGCCTCCATCTTCTTTGCTGCTGCTGCTAATAGGAGATCAATAGCTGAATCTCCTGTGCTGCTGTTGCTGCTGCTGCTATTGCTGCTGTTGAGCTTACGCTTCTTTTTAGCAGCAGCAGCAGCAGCACCCGAAGCAATTAAGGGACCAAGAGACACAGAGAAGACAGCAGCAATCACTACAAATTCAAATGGTAATGTTGACCCCACCTGCACATACACCCCAAATAACACACCAACCCCACCTATATAGAGCAGCAGCAGTAGCAGCAGCAGCAGCAACACGCGCAGCAGCAAGAGCCGTGGTAGTGTAGGAGACAGCAGCAACAATAACGAGGAGAGCAACAAGAATATCAGCAAATGTAGATGCAGCAGCACGAACAGCAGCAGAAGCAGAGTAGCTAACAGCAGCAGCAGCAACAGCAGCAGCAGCAACAGCAGCAGCAGCAACAGCAGCAACAGCAACGTGCCTTCATTGATTGGTGTAGCGCCTTAGCAACAGGCACTTCATCAGCAAGATGCAGCAAAGGCACGAAGGCAAGGACACCTCCCTGCTGCTGCTGCTGTTGTTGTTGTTGTTGTTGCTGCTGCTGCTGCTGCTGCTGGTGCTTTGGAGGAACCCTGCGGCACCGCTGCAGCAGCAGCAGCACACCGTTCTCGTGTACAGACACCACACGTGCTTCTGCACCAGGTATAACTGCCCCAGTAGATAATATCCTGCTGCTGCTGCTGCTGTCACCTCCAGCTGCTGCTGCTGCTGCTGCTGCTGCAGTGATGTCTGTAGTCACCTCTAATGTACCACGAGATAGGCATACAGAAGTCACCGCCACCTGCACACAAACATCAGCAGCAGCAGCAGCAGCAACAACAACAACAGCAGCAACAGCAACAGCAGCAACAAAAGCAATGATGAGCCCACTGTGTATTTTTCTATTACACAATCAGACTTGACGCTTTCCTGCTACTCTGCTGCTGCTGCTGCTGTTGCTGCTACTGCCGCTGTTGCTGCTTTTCCTGCTGCTGCTGCTGCTGCTGCTGGTGCATACCTTAACAAGGGTTCCTAGTTTGAACTCTTTGCCATTTGCTTCTGCTGCTGCAACATCTGCTGCTGGCAGCACAGCCTTAAAAGGACCAAAGAAGCGCAGCACTATCTGCTGCTGCTGCCGCTGCTGCTGCTGCTGCTGCTGCTGCTGTCTTATGTGCTGCACTGTCTTGATCTCGCTAACGTAGCCAAGAAGGACTTTCCCTCTTTCTACAACAGGCCGCATCTTTTGCTGCTGCAGCTGTTGCTGCTGCAGCATACCCATAGCAGCAGCAGCAGCAACAGCAGCAGATGGCTGCAGCAGGCGCGGCAACAAAGGAGACTGCAGCTGCCGCAGCACTTTGCTGCTAGCCAGCAGCAACTTGCTGCTGCCTCCTCCCCCCATCGTCATTAGAGCAGCAGCAAGCATACCCCTCTCAAAGGCAGTAAATATGCTGCTGCTGCTGCTGACAGGGTACAGCTGCAGCTGCTCGTGCTGCTGCTGCTGCTGCGGATTCATACGATTGGTGCAGCAGCCACTAAGGACAGCAGCAGCAGCAGCAGCAGATGATTCAATAAAATCACAGCTGCTGCAGCAAAAATGCCGCAGCACACGGACGTTAATTGCTGCTCCTGCTGCTGCATCCTTAGGCAGCTGCTGCAGCGGCACATCGCTGCAGCAGCAAAGAGGCAACCAACCCTTAACAGAAGGAGACAACCTGCAGCAACAGCAGCAGCATCAGCAGCAGCACCATATACATACCCACCACAGACAACAACAAATACGAGCACAGAAACTGCGTATACACTTGAGCAGCAGCAGCTGCAGCAGCAGCAGCAGCAGCTACAGCAGCAGCAACAGATAAAGCGGCAGTTACAGCAGCAGCAGATACAACATTAGTAGTAGTAGTAGTAGCAGCAGCAGCAGCAGCAGCAGCAGCTACACCTGAACTTACCGAATAAGCAGCCCCATTTGCTGCACCTCAACGCGTTGTGGCTGCATTTGCTGCTGCTGCTGCAGCACCTTATGTTTGCTGCTGCTGCTGCTGCTGCTACTGCTGCTGCTGGGTATTTTAATAGCCTTAATAACCGTGCCCTTAAGAAGGGACCCTGGATGTACCTCCAATGGAGACAGCAGCAGCAATAACTTCTAGATCTAACCAATGAATAAACAAGACACGGCAGCGGCTAATGTGCTGCCGCTGCTGCTGCAGCTGCTGCTCCCTCTTCCTCTTGCTGCTGCTGCTGCTGCTGCTGACGTCAAACGTTGGAGGAATACGCACAACAGCAAACTGTGCAATCCTCCTGCTGCTGCTGCTATCGGGTGCTGGTGCTGCTGCTGCTGCAGCAGCAGCAGCAGCAAGATCCTCATCATCCTTGTCGCTGCTGTTATTCTGCAGCAGCAGCTGCTGCTGCTGCAGCTTATAAAGGGGCAGCAGAGCGCGCTGCCCGTCGTTATTTGCTGCGGTGCTGCTGCTGCTGCTGCTGCTAAGAATAGGTAAGGGTGTCTTAATCTTTGTGCCTGGCAGCAGCAAATGAGGAGGCAGCAGCAGCAGCAGCTGCTGCTGCTGCCACCCCACAATATGCGGCAGCAAAGACACATAAATTACCCGCTGCTGAGGAAGCAAACCAATTATCCTTGCATATACACGCTGCTGCTGCTGCTGCTGCTGCTGCTGCTGGTGTGGGTTAAATAGCTGCAGCAGCTGTTTGTCAAACAACTGCTGCAGCTTCTCCTCTGTTACCATTGTGCTGCTGCTGCTGCTGCTGCTGCTGTCTTCGTCAGCAAGCTTCTGCTGCTGTTTGTCCTCTTGCTTGTTCTTCTTGCTGCTGAGTGCCAGCAGCTGCAGCTGCTGCTGCTGTTGCTGCTGCTGCAGCAGCAGCGCAGGATGTGTTATGTGGGGGTGCAGCACAACTGCTGTCATGCTGTGCAGACACCGCAGCTGCAACCCTTGCATGCAGGGGAGTTCTGCTGCTGTTACCCCTTTCTTGCTGCTGCTGCTGCTGCTGCTATCCTCGCCTCCTTTCCTCCTCTTTGCTGCTGCTGCTGCTGCTGCATGCATTATTGGCCGCTGCACGCGACACTCCAGCAGCAGACCAGGCCTTAGACTATCATAAGCCAGCTGCTGCTGCAGTCCTATAGGGGAGAGGAGAGGTCCTGCTGCTGCAGTTGCTGCTGCTGTGTCTGCTGCTGTTGCTGCTGCACATATAATAGTACTTGCTGCCTTATTTACCTCCTGCAGCACAACAGGGATAATAGACCCCTGCAGCAGCTGCATGTTGTGCTGCTGCTGCAGCAGCTGGTGCTGCGGCTGCGGTAGGAAAGCACGAATACCACCGCTGCTGCTGCTGCTGCCCTGCTGCTGCTGCTGCTGCAGGCCGAAGCACAGCAGCAAACCATGCTCCTCTACAGAGGAGACAGTTGCTGGCAGCAACATTCCCTGCTGCAGCAGCTGCAGCGACAGTCCTGCATTACATAGGGAGGGACGCAGAGACAGCTCATACACACTGTTGCTGCTGCCGCTGCTGCTGCTGCTGTTGCCAGGGGTACTAATGACAACACAAGGGAGCAGCTGACCCACGAAGAAACGCTGCAGCAGCTGCTGATTATATGCTGTCTCCTGCTGCTGCTGCTGACCCCCTTTTAACTTTCGCTGCTGCTGCTGCTGCTGCAGCTCTAAGGTATGCGTGCGGTGTACATACCCCACAAGACCATAAGGCAGCTGCAGCAGCAACTCATTTGTATGAATCTCTGCAACAGCAGCAAGCAGCAGTGCCCCTTCCTTTAAGGGGCTGCGAATTGCTGCTGCTGCTGCTGTTGCTGCTGCTGCTGTGTCTGTATTGCTGCCTGTTAACCCATAGCTTTCCCCATCATCATCTTGCTGCTGCTGCTGCTGCTGCTCTCCTCCTGCTGCTGCTGCATAATTTAGGAAAGGGAACGATAACTGAGAACGAGAGGAAGAAGACTCCTTGCTGTTGCTGCTGCCCCCAGTCTTTCCTTTGCTGCTGCTGCTGCTGCTGCTGCGGTTGCTGCTGCCGCCGCTGCTGCTGCCTTCTCGCTGTTTTGTGTCTCCCCGCTGCTTCTCCGGCTTCCTAATAGGAGCAGCGCGGGGAAAGTCTTCTGCTGCGAAGTCTTCCATGCTGCTGCTGCTGCTACCTGCGGTCTGCTGCTGTTGCTGCAGCAGCAGCTATTGCTGCTGCTGCTGCAGTTGTTGCTGCTACCTCAGTATGCAGCTGTTTGCTGCTGCTGCTGCAGCAAAATGCAGCTTAAGACGAGGTGTATAAAAAGAAGATCAGGAGAAGGCAACCGGTGTCAACGACCAGCCCTAGCTGCTGCGGCTGCTGCGGCTGCTGTTGCTGCTGCTGCTGCAGCCCTTGCTGCTGCTCCTATTGCTGCCTTCTCTGTTGCTTCTCTTGCTGCTAATAAAACAAATTAATAAAGTTAATAAACTTTACGTGCATGCGATTGAGTCTTCTTGAGGGGCCCCTCGGCCCCACAGCTGCAGCTGCTGCATGCGGCTTCCGACGGCAGCAGCAGCAACAGCAGCAGCAGCAGCAGCTGCTGCTGCTGCCTATCAGCATCTTCTACTGGCGTTAGCTGTATAGTTGAAATAAATAAAAGTAATTATTTAAATGAATTAAATAATTAGATAAGGGATTTATTTTAACTAATTTGCTGCTGCAACAGTAGCAGCAACAGCAGCAACAGCAGCAACAGCAGCCGGAGCAGCAAACTCAACTCACCCCCCAGGTTCCTCCATTATTTATAGATAAATTTAATATTATATGCTGCTTAATTATAAGTTTTTGTTCTTTTTTTAATATTAGCAGCAGCAGCAGCAAAATGATGCAACTACAGCAGCAGCAGCAGCAGCAACAGTGGTGAGAAGACCACACCACACACGCATGAATTCTGCTGCTGCTCCACTACGCATGCTGTGCGGCAGCACAGCAGCAACAGCAGCAGCAGCAACAGCAGCAGTTGCAACAGCAGCACGCCAACATGTCTGGAGGCGATATTGCCTGCTGCAGCGGCGATGCAGCGCAGGAACAGCAGCAGCATCTGCTGCTTCTGCTGCTGCAGCAGCAGAAGCAGCAGTAACACCATCACAACTGCAGCAAAGGACTGCAAAGGGAAGCCTTAGCGGCGACAGCAGCAGCAGCAGCAGCAGCAGGGAAATTGTAGAGGATGAGGAGCTTAGCGACTTGCCTGCTGCTGAGCTGCTGCCATTCCTGCAGCAGCAGCTGCTGCTGCGGCGTATGCCATTGCGGGTGCTGCTTCTGCTGCCTTTGCTGCTGCAACGTGCTGCAAAGAAGTATAAGCCTGAGGAGCTTGCTGCTGCTGCTGCAGTAACTGCTGCTATTTGCTGCAACAGGCGTGCTGCTCTTCATCAATGTCTTGAGGACCTGCAGCTTCAGCATCAGCAACTGCAGCAGCAGAAGCAGCTGCAGCAGGAAATGCAGCAGCAGCAGCAACAGGAGGTGATGTCCCCGCAAGAGCTTAAGACACAATCAAAATCCATTAAGCAGCAAATTGGTTTGCTGCAGCAGCAGCAGCAGCAACTGCAGCAAGCAGAGGCGCAGCTAGGAGGGGTCGTCAGCATAGCTGCAAGGAAGCTACAGCAGCAGCAGCAACTGCAGCAGCAGCAGCAACAGCAGCAGCAGCAACAGAAGCAGCAGCAGCTACTACACGTGTTGCAGCAGCTTCATAGGCAGGCCTCAGCTGTTTGCTGCTGCATTGATGCTTTGCTGCGGCTTCCTTTTGCTGCAGCTGCTGCAGCACAAGATGTTGCTGCTGCTGCTGCAACAACACTGCAGCTATTTGCAGCAGCAGGAAAGTACCATATTGAAGAACCTGCAGGAGCAGCAGCAGCAGCAGCTGCTGCTGCTGCTGCTGCTCTCCAGCAGCAACAGCAACTGCTGCAGCAGCTTCCTGTCCTCTTAGGACGACTGATTGATGCCTGTCTACCAACCGGCAGCAACAGCAGCAACAGCAGCAACAGCAGCAGCAACAACAGCAGCAACACCACCAACAGCAACAGCAGCAACAGCAGTAGCACTGAAGAGGAGAGAAGGGCGCTTGTTGCTGCTGCTGCTGAGGCAGCAGCAGCACTTCTTTTGCTGCAGCACCGCTTTGTTGCTGCTGCTGCGGCACGTCAACTACTACCAGCAGCGCAGCAGCAGCAGCAGCAGCAGGCAGATTCAGGAGAACAGATGAGTAGACGCAGCAGCATTAGCAGCAGCACAACCGACAGCAGCGCCAGCGGGACCACCAGCAGCAGCAACAGCAGCAACAGCAGCAGCAGCAGGAAGGATGTGTGGGGTGTGATGGAGACATATCGTCTCCTAGCGTTTGCCTATAAGGAGGCAGCAAAGACACAGGTAAGCTGCTGCTGCTGTTGCTGCTGCTGCTGTTGCTGCTGCTGCTGCTGCTGCTGCTGTTGCTGCTGCTGCTGTTGCTGCTGCTGCCGTTGATGTTGCTGCTGCTGCCGTTGATGTTGCTGCTGCTGCCGTTGATGTTGCTGCGGCTGCTGATGCAGCTGCTGCTGTTGTTGCTGCTGCTGTGATCAGGCTGACACCTGGGATTCCTTGAAGACTGTTTGCTGCAGCCTTGCTGCTCTGCCTGCTGCTGCTGCTGCTGCTGCTTCTGCTGCTGTGGCGGGAGATATTTCGTGCTGCAGCAACATTGTTAGTCTGTGGCTAGCAATCGTTGCTGCAGCAACACCAGCAGCAGCAACAGCACCAGCAGCAGCAACAGCACCAGCAACAGACGGATCCACTGAAGCGGCTTCAGAGATGGCAGCCTGCAGCAGCAACAGCAGCAACAGCAGCAGCAGCAGCAGCAGCGGTGGGGCTCGCAGCCCCTCGCATACAACTAGAGGGAGGAGACGCCGCTCACTCACTTCCCCTCAAGCAGCAGCAGCAGCAGCAGCAGCAGAAGCAGCAACGGTAGCAGCAGCAACTCTCCCTAGTCGATTTGCTGCTGCTGCTGCTCGTGGATTTGCTGTTGATTTGTTTGATGCTGAGTTGCTGCTGCTGCGCTGTCTCCTAAGGAGAAACCATGACGCAGCAGCACAAGAACAGCAACAGCAGCAGCAGCAGCAAAAGAAGCAGCAGCAACAGCCTCAGCAGCAGCAGCAGCAGCAGCAGCAGCAGCAGGAACTGCAGCAAGAGCTGCAGCAGCTGTCGACCCGAGATTTGTCGCTGCTCCTTTGTGCAGCAGCTGAACTGCAGCAAGCAGCAGAAGCCCTTCCTGCAACAGCAGCAGCAGCACAGTCAACAGCAGCAACAGCAGCAGCAGCAGGAGCAGCACGAAGGAAAGAAGACATTGCTGCCTTTGCTGCTGCTGCTGTTGCTGCAGCAATGCCTGAGACCTGGCGCTGTTCTCCTCGTGATGTGCTGCGGATGCTGCGCAGCGTAGAGCTGCAGCTGCTGCTGCTATCGAAGCAGCATCAGCAGCAGCAGCAGCAGCAGCAGCAGGATGTGGAGAACCTCTTGACAAGGGATACTAGCAGCCGCTCCACTAGACGCAACAGCAGCAGAAACAGCAGCAGCAGCAGCAGCAGCAGCAGCAAACTCGAGGTGCAGGGGCAGCAACTTTTATTCTTTGCTAGCCTCTTAATGCGTGCCTTACAAGCAGCAGCTCGGCGGCTGCAGGAGCGGCAGCAGCAGCAGCAGCGACGGCGCAACCGCAGCAGCAGCACCAGCAGCAGCAGTGCTGCTGCAGATGGCTTAGAGCCGTTGCTGCTGCCTCTTGAAGCAGCAGAAGCAAAGGAGTTGCTCCTCATAGCGGTAAGATAGCTAGCTAGCCAACTAGGCAGCTAGCTAACTAGCTAGCTAGCTAGCTAGCTCGCTAGCTAGCTGTAAGAGTGTGCTTTGCTGCCGCTGCTAGTCTAGGCTTGCTGCACTGCTGCTGCTGCTGCTGTTGTTGTTGTTGCTGTTGCTGCTGCTGCTAGCCTTGTTGTAAGCGTTGCTCTTGCTGCTGCGCAGCGTTAACAATAGCGTGCTGCTGCTTCTGCTGCTGCTGCTGCTGTGTACAGAGGCGCCTGCATATGGAGGCTCAGCTTCCTGCTGCTGTGAGGCACACAGCAGCAGCACAAACAAAAACAGCAGCAGCAACAGCAGCAACAACAACAACAGCAACAACAACAGCAGCAGCAGCAGCAGCAACAGCAGCAGAAGCAGCAAATGTCGACGAGCCAAATCAGCCGCAGGAGTTGCCCGAACAGCAGCAGCAACAAGAGCAGCAGCAGCAACAGCAACAGCAGCTGGATACAAGCTGTCCGCCAGCGATGCTGCAGCGATCTGTGTGTACACCAGAAGCAGCAGCAGCAGAAGCAGCGGCAGCAGAAGCAGCAGCAGACAAAGATGACGAAGCAGCAGCAGCAGCAGCAGCAGCGAGAAGGTTGGATGCTTTAGGGCATAGACTGACTTGTCTCGATGAAGCAACAGCAGCAGCAGCAGCTAGACGTAGCAGCGGCGGCAGCAGCAGCAGCAGAAGGTCTAGGCATCTAGGTGATGAGGAAAAGGAGGAGGAGCAGCAGCAGCAAAGGTATTGGCATCCTGCTGCTGCTGCTGCTGCACCAGCAGCAGCAGCTGCAGCAGCAGCAGCAGATTCAGCACGTGTGTTGCGGCTGCTGTCTGAGGCCCTTAAGGATGGACCAGGAGGAGACAGATACGGTGTATGGACAGCAGCAGCAACAGCAGCAGCAGAGGCAGCAGCAGCAAAAGCAGCAGCAGCAGCAGGAACAGCAGCAACTAAAACAATTGCAGCAGCAGCAGCAGATAGACAGCAGCAAAGAATTCTAGGAAGACAAAATAATCAACAAACTTATAACAAGTAAATAAGTATTTATTTATTTATTTATTTATTTATTTATTTATTTATTTATTTATTTATTTATTTATTTATTTATTTATTTATTTATTTAGTTTTGCTGCTTCTTGTGTTGCGCTGCAGCAGCAAACATCGCAGCAGAAGCACCATCGAGGACAGCAGCAGAAGCAGCAGCAGAAGCAGCAGCAGCAGCGGCAGCAGCGGTGGCAGCAGAAGCAGACAACGCAGCAACAGCAGCAGCAGCAGAAGCAGCAGCAGAATAAGCAATAAAGCAGGTCTCTCTTGAGCAGCAGCACCAGCAGCAACTGTTGCTGCTGCTGCTACACCAGCAGCAGCAGCAGCAGCAAACATTTTTTTAATAGAATTACCCACTGTATAGGTTTAATTATTACCCCTCGTATGCTACAGCTAGCTAGTTATAGGTGCAGCTGCAGCTGCAGCTGCAGCTAGCTAGCTGCAGCCAGCTAGCTATAGCTAGCTATAGCTAGCTATAGCTAGCTCCTAGCTGTATAGAAGGAAATATACTGCAGGAG
>CAJFCX010000485.1:0-16428 GCA_904066255.1 Eimeria sp. OTU-X
GTTTTAGCCAGTATGCCTCAGTAACCAATTCACCCGTTGTTTTAGGTGTTGGATACTGGTATACGTCAACACGCCAGGCGGCAGTTGAGGCTGCCCATGCGCTTACGCGTCGTCTTGCGTTGCCTGAGTTGCGTTGCCAGAGCTGGGCGCTGGTGTCGCTGTAAAAGGGCAAGAGTGTATAGGGGCTGCATTATGCGATTGAGTGGGATATTGCAAACTATCTTTGTGGAGTGGCGATGCAGCATGCCTGCAGCGCAGTACTCTAGAGGGGCAAACGAACTAGGCAGCGGTTCGTGTGAAACTCTTGGTAGTGCTGATGGTTTACGCAGTTATATATGGAGGTAGCTGCTTTCTGCAGAAGAGGAACAACGGAAAACGAGCAGCGGAAAAAGGTCCGGCGACCACGAAGAATGTGAATGCTCATGGGAGCCACTAGCTGAATGTATACTTGTTGAATACCAGTGTTGCGCCGAGGCAATTGCTAAAGACGTTGTTCGAAGAGCAAGGTAGCTCTGGTCAAGCACGGTGCGCAGCACCTCACTTGTTGTGGTATATGTCTTGCGCATCCTACGTATCGTCAGTCGCCGTTGTTTTTCCGAACAAGACCTGCTAGATAGTGGCATTCCATCTAGCAGTGAGCATTGTGTTATTGGTACGTACGCCTGCGTTGATGTGCCTGAATGCCGAAGTATTTGGGGAGGATATGGCTAATATGCAGGTGGGAGCATCATGAAAATATTCAGTTGGTGTACGCGCGTTTAATGCTGGTGGGAACGCCTTCTCTGGTCCTGCACTGGCGTCCTGTTTTCTCCAGAAAGTAAGCATGGGGCAATGCGCCAACGCCGTGGAAGTGCGAAGCCCTTAGAAACGAAGGCAATTCACAGGAGAAGAGCAGCATGTGAAGCAGATTCTTCTTCGTGCCGTAGATAGTTACGTGTGGATACACATACGGCAATTGGTATTAAGAGGGAGTGCAGCTGTCTAAGGTGGTAGGCATTCTGCAAAGAAAAAAAGCCGCGGACTGTGGACCGTGGCCTAGGGAATTGCCCAAGTGTCCACGATGTGCGCACGAACCATCACTTAAGCTCGAGCTCATTTTGTAACTGATGTCTATCAAGAAAAGGCGAAACACGAATTGAACACCGGTGGATCTGGTTTTGACGAGACAAGTTAGACTTTTTTGTGCTCGGAGTACGAGCAGTATAGTTATGTGTTGCCGTATTCCGCTTGAGGTTGACACATCACTTCGCCATGGTAGGCAGCGTCGAACAGTAACTACGTCCTCAGGCAGCGCTTACGCATTCCTTTCCTTAACACGCTTCGAACCCTTGTACTGCCCGTGACTGTCTAAGCTGCAGGGAATTCACAAAGATATCGTATGTAGCCAGCTGCGTCAGCGTGCTCATGGCTCTATGTTCGAGGTTCGCTTGTCTGCACTGGTTGAAACACGTACCGCCTACCACGGCATTGGCGGAAAACTAGCAGAACTCATGCGGATGCACCATGTTATTACCCAGCTTCCATGATTACTGCCCCAATTTGCCGAAGCCTTCTTGTGGTTTTCCCAGGATGTACGCTTTTTAAAATGGATGAGAGATGCGGAACTGCGGAGCACTAGTATGCATAAAAGGAGCGCGAGCTGCATAACAGGGAAGTGCTAACTAGTTAGGACAGTGAGTACAAAGTATGACGACCGACATGCTAGTGCATATTCAGGACCCGCCGAAATGTACTGCTGCGTCCCAGATGGTATGAGAGCATGAATGCTTGTTTATGTGCTTGTGTGCGGATTTATGAAGCTAGATCATGGCAAATTAAAGATGCTTGGGTTTACCGGTGCTACGTTTTGCTCCCCAGTGAAAGGGGTTGCTTTGGTACTGCAGTACGCATTAGCGCGGGTGCCTCATCTCCTACAGAGGTTCTGAGTGAGTGATTTTCTATTTGGTGATTCGGTGCATGTCCATGCATACAAGGAGGCGGCCAATGTTAGGCAATGATCCATACCAAATACAATCAGGAATAAGCCGCGAAAATGTACGGCGGTGGTGGTTATCCGAAAGCGGAGGCCAGCGAGTGTCTGGAGACTTCAGGTGGCGCGGCGAAAATTAACTTCGTAAAATCGCTTGGCGCATGAATACAACAGTTCCGAACGTGCAGCGCAGGCGGATGTCTTCGCTTTGACTACACTAGTTAAGCTATCTTGACTCGGATTCGATTCAATTTGTGAATGTGTGTTTAGTGTCCTTTCGAACCAGGCATATTGCAGTAGGGTGTTTTTGTATCACATTTCCATAATTGCTAGACACCAGAGTAATAAAAAGCACCATATATCCTGTGAATTAGGAATCGTCCACGTTTTGAACATTTACGATTCTCTTCGGCATTCCAACATGAAATGACCCGATAAGGACACACCGTGCAGCCGGTTTACCTCCTCTTGAATTTGGCAATTAGCGGGAATTTTCTTCTCCATTTCTATTTGAAACCAGCTTTACCCGCTAACTGGGGTAAACGCAATTTTGACGGAAAGGTACCGGGGATGCATGCGTGAGCGCCGTGGCGTGTTGCAGTGGATGGTCGGGCGTACACGGTCGCTGTGTGGCGAAGCCTTCTCTGGGGTTGTGATCGCTCATTATTCTGGCTAGAAAGTATGCACACAAAAATGAACCAAAGTTGCAAAGGTGCAGAGCATGTAGCTGTTAAAACGATCTGTAGCAAGTCTGAAGCAGCATAAGGAAAATCAGGTCACTGCCGCTGTTGTAGGGTACGTTTACCCTTCATGCTATTTGCTGACATGCATGAATATATGCGTGACACCTTGATGATTGGATGTGAGACGGCATGAAGGGAAGTAGTAGTTAGTTTTGCCTGAGATGGCGTTTTGTTGGGCATCTGGTAGTAGTAGTAGTAGTAGTAGTAGTAGTAGTAGTAGTAGTAGTAGTAGTAGTAGCAGTAGTAGTAGTAACAGTTGTAGGGTGGGGTGCTTCGGCTTTGCTGTATGGGTGTTTGCAAGACAGAGGGCGCTACTCCAGATGGCGTCGGTGAATGAGTGGCGGATTATATATGCAGAGCAAAACATTGTAGGATGCATTGGAGATGACGTTGCGGGTTTCGTCGACTGCCCAGGAGGGTTGACGGCAGGTTCAGTTATGATTCCGTTAGTTCTGCGGGAAACACGAATACCTACTGGTTGCGTGGTTGCGTGAAAAGCCCGCGAACGGCGATTGCACTGCTTGACTATTGGATACCGAATCCTGTAGTTCCGGTGCATTTGCTGGTTTGGTAAGGGTGAAGCGTTTTTGAACGTGAGCAGGTTGAGCTAAGGATGTGTCCCCTTTCTGTTTGCGCACAAGCCTTCACGGCAAGCTATTCCTTGGGCATCTGCATAATGAGCGGAGGTCAACGACAAGAAGGTCCTCTGTCCGCACGTAGGCGATGTTTTTAAGATGTTTTAAACAGTTTTATATACTGATGCATTCAATAAGCAGCGTTTGCATTACGATGATTTATCAAACCAGCAGCATCTTTTTCTACTTGGCACTATTCTTGCAATAGGCCTGCGTGGTCCCCGGTGAAGCACACCCCACCACGAGGAATCTGCACGATTGAACGGGGAGTTAGAAGAACTCAGCGTTTGAACATCGTCTGATTATGGAGTTTGTGCGAGTACGTTTAGTACCGCGGTGAGGCCAGGCCTTCTCTGTCGTTTCGGTAGTTCGCCGTTTGACCAGGAGGTATGCCTAAAACAAGGGGCACGATGTGCAGAATTGCGAAATGCTAACTAGATAGGAGAGTGCGCACGAAGTATGAAGACCGACATGCTAGTGCATATTCAGGACCAGCTGAAGTGTACTGCTGCGTCCCAGGAGGTATGGGAGCATGAATGCTTGTTTATGTGTTTGTGTGCGGATTTATGAAGCTAGATCATGGCAAATTAAAGATGCTTGGGTTTACCAGTGCTACGTTTTGCTCCCCAGTGAAAGGGGTTGCTTTGGTACTGCAGTACGCATTAGCGCGGGTGCCTCATCTCATACAGAGGTTCTGAGTGAGTGATTTTCTATTTGGTGATTCGGTGCATGTCCATGCATACAAGGAGGCGGCCAATGTTAGGCAATGATCCATACCAAATACAATCAGGAATAAGCCGCGAAAATGTACGGCGGTGGTGGTTATCCGAAAGCGGAGGCCAGCGAGTGTCTGGAGACTTCAGGTGGCGCGGCGAAAATTAACTTCGTAAAATCGCTTGGCGCATGAATACAACAGTTCCGAACGTGCAGCGCAGGCGGATGTCTTCGCTTTGACTACACTAGTTAAGCTATCTTGACTCGGATTCGATTCAATTTGTGAATGTGTGTTTAGTGTCCTTTCGAACCAGGCATATTGCAGTAGGGTGTTTTTGTATCACATTTCCATAATTGCTAGACACCAGAGTAATAAAAAGCACCATATATCCTGTGAATTAGGAATCGTCCACGTTTTGAACATTTACGATTCTCTTCGGCATTCCAACATGAAATGACCCGATAAGGACACACCGTGCAGCCGGTTTACCTCCTCTTGAATTTGGCAATTAGCGGGAATTTTCTTCTCCATTTCTATTTGAAACCAGCTTTACCCGCTAACTGGGGTAAACGCAATTTTGACGGAAAGGTACCGGGGATGCATGCGTGAGCGCCGTGGCGTGTTGCAGTGGATGGTCGGGCGTACACGGTCGCTGTGTGGCGAAGCCTTCTCTGGGGTTGTGATCGCTCATTATTCTGGCTAGAAAGTATGCACACAAAAATGAACCAAAGTTGCAAAGGTGCAGAGCATGTAGCTGTTAAAACGATCTGTAGCAAGTCTGAAGCAGCATAAGGAAAATCAGGTCACTGCCGCTGTTGTAGGGTACGTTTACCCTTCATGCTATTTGCTGACATGCATGAATATATGCGTGACACCTTGATGATTGGATGTGAGACGGCATGAAGGGAAGTAGTAGTTAGTTTTGCCTGAGATGGCGTTTTGTTGGGCATCTGGTAGTAGTAGTAGTAGTAGTAGTAGTAGTAGTAGTAGTAGTAGTAGTAGTAGTAGCAGTAGTAGTAGTAACAGTTGTAGGGTGGGGTGCTTCGGCTTTGCTGTATGGGTGTTTGCAAGACAGAGGGCGCTACTCCAGATGGCGTCGGTGAATGAGTGGCGGATTATATATGCAGAGCAAAACATTGTAGGATGCATTGGAGATGACGTTGCGGGTTTCGTCGACTGCCCAGGAGGGTTGACGGCAGGTTCAGTTATGATTCCGTTAGTTCTGCGGGAAACACGAATACCTACTGGTTGCGTGGTTGCGTGAAAAGCCCGCGAACGGCGATTGCACTGCTTGACTATTGGATACCGAATCCTGTAGTTCCGGTGCATTTGCTGGTTTGGTAAGGGTGAAGCGTTTTTGAACGTGAGCAGGTTGAGCTAAGGATGTGTCCCCTTTCTGTTTGCGCACAAGCCTTCACGGCAAGCTATTCCTTGGGCATCTGCATAATGAGCGGAGGTCAACGACAAGAAGGTCCTCTGTCCGCACGTAGGCGATGTTTTTAAGATGTTTTAAACAGTTTTATATACTGATGCATTCAATAAGCAGCGTTTGCATTACGATGATTTATCAAACCAGCAGCATCTTTTTCTACTTGGCACTATTCTTGCAATAGGCCTGCGTGGTCCCCGGTGAAGCACACCCCACCACGAGGAATCTGCACGATTGAACGGGGAGTTAGAAGAACTCAGCG
Source organism: Eimeria sp. OTU-X (assembly GCA_904066255.1). Classification (NCBI taxonomy): domain Eukaryota; phylum Apicomplexa; class Conoidasida; order Eucoccidiorida; family Eimeriidae; genus Eimeria; species Eimeria sp. OTU-X. The sequence goes on from CAJFCX010000485.1 coordinate 5,754, forward strand.
TTTGAACATCGTCTGATTATGGAGTTTGTGCGAGTACGTTTAGTACCGCGGTGAGGCCAGGCCTTCTCTGTCGTTTCGGTAGTTCGCCGTTTGACCAGGAGGTATGCCTAAAACAAGGGGCACGATGTGCAGAATTGCGAAATGCTAACTAGATAGGAGAGTGCGCACGAAGTATGAAGACCGACATGCTGATGGATACTCAGGACGCGCCTAAGGGTACTGTGGTGTCTCAGATGGTATGGGAGCATGAATGCTTGTTTATGTGTTTGTGTGCGGATTTATGAGGTTGCAATCTGACATTTACTGCGGACTTTAGGTTACAAATGTGCATTTTAGTTTGCTGTAGGATTAACGTTAGATGGTACAAAATGTGGGTATTTCATTCCTTTGGATGTTCGTTTGCTTTGGCATCTATCAAGAAGGGATGATGTGACAATGCAATGCGCTGTTGTGTATTGACACCCATGCTCAGTGAAGCAGCAGCGGCTACGCAATGGTTTCTCGCAAACGGCTGGGTTATGGGCGTCCTCATGCTTCAGCTGGTATGTCAGCAAGCACGAATACATATGTGCGTGGATACAGTTTGCTGACGGTGCATTCTGAGACACAGTACGAGCAAGACGGATGTCTTCTGTTGTAGCCATGTTCTTCTTTGGTATCAACTTGGGTGAGGTGTTTGGGCGCGACTGTGTGGCTTCGCGAAACAGACTGTTACATTACACATGATGCTAGTGAAGTGGAGTAGCAGCCAACATGAAGAGCAGTTTGTGTTGGGAAGCAACAGCGACTTTGCGTTGAGTTGTGCCAAATGTTAGGCATGATATGCCAACCGGCCGGTTAGGTGTACTGTCAGTTGTTCTACGGAGAATGGGAACAGCGTGGAGCGGGCCCAAACCGACAAAGTCCAACTCCGATCGGGTATCTCCCCACGCTTAGCGCAAAGTAAGAAGTCAAAACTCTCGCCAGCGGTGGATGCGGTTTAGGTTGAAGATATGTTTTGAGCTGCTGTTGCTGAGAGGACGTGTAATATTCGAGTCTGTCGGCGATATGTTTTTCGAGCTAGTTGTCGCAGTGCAGGTAGCACCTTTGCTTTAAATGTCATTAGCGAATCTGCTTCAGTGCGCCTTGTTTCATGCATTATATTGAAGCTGTTTGACTATCTTCCGTTTTCCAGCGAGAAGATATTCCAAAAGGACTCCCCATGTACGAAGACGCGTCATTATGCAATTAGTGCGAAGTTGGGCCTAAGCAGCATGGTGTCTCACTCGAGCTCCTATGATAAGTTAAGCAAATGACACAGATTGTGAAAACTTTGCAACGCGCGAATCATGTTCATCTTTTGTGCGCGATGACATGTGAGGCTACTTTCCAGAGGGTATGAGGAGAGGCATGCAGGAAAGGACCAGTGGCTCAGGTCTTAGGCAATTATTTATGCGGGGCCGTTTTTGAACACAAGATACAGTTTGCGTATGCATCTAGGGTTGCCGTTCGGGCTTGAATGTTCCTCACGAAAAGGTCGTAGCACTGCAGCATAATAGGCAAGCGCAAACGGCATGCAAACAATCGACCACAACGCACGCAATACTTTTCTTACGTCTCGCCACTGGCGTTGCTCAACCAAAACTGACGCATTCGGCAACAGCCTCTCTTATATCCAACTGGAATGCCCCGCATTTTGTTCAAAGCATGCAACTTCTTCCGCAGCCCGGTTTACATGCTGTTCCGTCTGCTGACGGACATACACGGAGTGCTCGTTGTGCAGAACACCCGAAAGATGTAAACCTGCTAGAGGCATTGGGATAACCAACTTGTGTGCGCACGTCGGTTGGGGCACAGCGTCGAAGCTTTCTCTTGTGTTGGAAGTGTTTCCTGTTTCGACCAGGCCGTATGACGTTAGAAACGAACTCCTTTGGTGTTCACTGGAATGTGTACTGTTACTTCCTTATGTTGTCTGGTGGGATGCATGGATTGGAGACATGGACGTGCAGGTGCATGGGCGGAGGCATATGATACCGAAGTGTGGGAGCCGATAGGAGCTCATTATGATATGACCATGTTCTTGTTGGGTATAGTATACTCGGTAAGCTTATTCGGTTCATAGTTGTGTGTTTGCCCGACGGAGCCTGGTATAGGAAGCGATGCTGATGAATTGGTGCGGCGGTAATACGTACAGCTCAGCATGTGGTGGAAACGAGCAGTTAGCGTGATGTGATTTGTGTCAGACGTTTAGCATAATTTGCGAGTAGCCTTGTTGTGCAGGATTTCAATGTTTGTCGGAGGACAAAGTGGAAAAGGTAAGCCTAAAGGCGCGTCTAGCAGGAACTGTGAAATTTTGTTTGACACTCGCATAAAATAAGCGGAGATGTTGATGCAGCTGAGTGTTTTTGCTTTGCTTAAAATACGCAGTGCCGTTTTGTATTTGGAATCGGTGGTATTTGGGGCGCCTTACAGTAATCACGCGCATGGCATGTCTCCTTCGTATTGAATAGTTCCGTTCGCGGTCAGCCAGCCAGCAATTTGCTAAGGGTGCGCAATGCCTCCACCTCTATCGTCCTGCACTAAGGCTACTTTCGTTTGCTGCGTTGGTTGAAATCCGTTTCGTCTGTCGACAGTATATGTAGCATATGGAGTGGACGTGAAGGGCTTGCATCTGTAAGCATAGTCTTAGGGTATGCAGTTTGTGTGCGCGGCTCGATGGCTGCGGAGTATCCAAGTCGTTGACGGCGCCGTGGTGGCCTGACCAGCAAGTACGCACATGGCTATCAACCAAAGATGCAGGTGCCCAAAACGTTGGGCAACAAGCTTAGATCGTAGCAAATCAGAAGCTCGCGAAGTATGCTTGTCGCCTAACAGGCACATAGTGGGCGGCTCATGTTTAAGTCAGACTGATACCGGACGTATGTGAATATCGGCATGTGATAAGAATGTTTCCGTTCGCGCATATGGAGAAGCCGGCGACCCCTTTGTTTAGGCTCCTCATCTGCTAAGCTCTGCAGCGTTATTGTGGTGTTGCTATGTGCGCTTGTTAGACGCATTCTGACTCTACAGCATGCATTGGCGAATCCCTCTAGCAGCGTAAATCTGGCGTTTTACGTAGTAGGAGGAGCAAGTGAATACGCTGAGGTTTGTGCCAAAAGCTGATTATCCGTTGGCAGCCAGCGATGCCACACATGATGATAATTGTTTTGCGAAGAACAGGAATTCCAAAGCACGGCCACCTGCTGCCTGCGGTGATTTATCTAAGAAAGCTATTGCTGCCTGAAAGAAACGCCTAACCGTGCTTCAGCCTGCATGGTTATTTATAAGAACAACTCCGTCTGACAAAAGCTAGAGTACGAAGAATTTGGCGGAGAGCTACAGGGAGCGGACGTTCGAGCATCTGGTGGCCATGCAGTGTCTGTGCGCACTTCGACTGCTGCAGCGTGTCGAAGCCTTCTTTTGCGTTGGAAGGGATATCCTTCTTGACCAGCTGGTACGGCGTTATAGGCAAACACCGCTGCTGCTCGGTGGTAGATCTGCTGTTGCTTTCTTATGTTGTCTGGTGGGAGGCATGGATTGGAGACATGGGCGTGCATGAGCGAAGGCAAATGATACCGAAGTGTGGGAGCCGATAGGAGCTCATTATGATATGACCATGTTCTTGTTGGGTATAGTATACTCGGTAAGCTTATTCGGTTCATAGTTGTGTGTTTGCCCGACGGAGCCTGGTATAGGAAGCGATGCTGATGAATTGGTGCGGCGGTAATACGTACAGCTCAGCATGTGGTGGAAACGAGCAGTTAGCGTGATGTGATTTGTGTCAGACGTTTAGCATAATTTGCGAGTAGCCTTGTTGTGCAGGATTTCAATGTTTGTCGGAGGACAAAGTGGAAAAGGTAAGCCTAAAGGCGCGTCTAGCAGGAACTGTGAAATTTTGTTTGACACTCGCATAAAATAAGCGGAGATGTTGATGCAGCTGAGTGTTTTTGCTTTGCTTAAAATACGCAGTGCCGTTTTGTATTTGGAATCGGTGGTATTTGGGGCGCCTTACAGTAATCACGCGCATGGCATGTCTCCTTCGTATTGAATAGTTCCGTTCGCGGTCAGCCAGCCAGCAATTTGCCAAGGGTGCGCAATGCCTCCACCTCTATCGTCCTGCACTAAGGCTACTTTCGTTTGCTGCGTTGGTTGAAATCCGTTTCGTCTGTCGACAGTATATGTAGCATATGGAGTGGACGTGAAGGGCTTGCATCTGTAAGCATAGTCTTAGGGTATGCAGTTTGTGTGCGCGGCTCGATGGCTGCGGAGTATCCAAGTCGTTGACGGCGCCGTGGTGGCCTGACCAGAAAGTACGCACATGGCTATCAACCAAAGATGCAGGTGCCCAAAACGTTGGGCAACAAGCTTAGATTGCAGCAAATCAGACGCTTGCAAAGCGAAGTTTGCAAGGTTTCCGTCAGACACAGGCGAACGGGACCCGGCAGGCATGCTGGCCTTTCTGGTTTTGCTAGAAGAGTTGGGCAGCTGTGTCTACGTCCTCTGGTATAGATTGTGAACGTATTTTCTTTCTACCGTAAAATTATAGGAAAGTGCGAACTTCCTAGGCTGGGGTGCATGACGGAAGCAGGCCTTCTGTTGGCACGGATGTGATAGTTCAGGCACGAGTTGAGTATTCCCGAGTAGGCTAGGCCTTCCCCCGAAAAGTGCTTGGAAAAGAACACCCGCTACATCCAGTTGCATATTCTTCCACATGGAATTGTGTTTGCGCTTGGTGCGCTTGCTGTGCTTTAAATAAGCTTCGTCTGCCTATAGGGAATAACAACGCCTGTGACAGACAGCTAGAGGAGGTGCCTGAGCATCATTGGATTATGCAGTGTGCCTGCGCTTGCTTACGAGTCTCAGACGGTGACGCCTGTCTGTCGCTATGATCCGGTGATGATATGACCAGCAAGTATGGAAATGATGGGATAGAGCAGCGGGGATCTGATAGCGTTAGCAACGTGAGCTGCTTTTAGCAAGAATGAATCACGAAACTATTCAGCTTGTGGTGAACGGTATTAACATTGATGCTTCGCTGCATGCCATGCTAAGGACCAGGTCGGATTCAGATGTGCATGCGCAACGATTTATGATGTTGGCATGAGAAGCTGTCGAGACGCGTTTTGATGTGTTCTTCCTCATCCACCTTAATGGGGCGAGGTACTGACGAAGTGGTATATGCGTTTGCAAGACTGGCGTAACATTTTAAAACATCTCAGTGAGCGGGCGACGTAATAGGTGCTCAGCACAATAGGCTTTAAGAGGCTGCTGAGACCAAGCAGTTTGTGTCAAACGTCTGGAAGTAGTGTGCAAGGTCTCGGATGCTTGTGGGGGTTGGGCGTTTTGCATTTTGCATCGCGATAGCTCGAAATAGTGCAAGAGCCACTACCGTTCCGTGCAGTTATTGTGAAACGCAGAATCAGGGTAAACTCGTAATGCAAGGGGATATTTGCTGTTTGCCTACGTCACTTAAGCCGTTGCGTGTTCGACGTAGGCGGCGTGCTCACGTTTTACTTGTCATAGTGCTAGCTCGGTGGGGCGCTCCTGGCGCGTCGACCTAGTAGGCAGATGCATGCAGGAACCTGAACCTCGGGCTGAACTCATGCGGTGCTTGCCCTACGCCCTAAACGTGAATGGTGTCTGTTGTATTTGTTCTCGCAAAAGAAGGCGGCTACACAAGGATGCCTCATCCACCCATATGCGTGGCCCTGCAGCTGGTTTCAAGCACGCGCAGTGCTTGTCTGTACCAGTGAAAATCAGCTCCGTCTGCCGATAGGAATACACACAGCATCTGGCAAAGAACTGGCGGAGGTGCGTGTGTAAGAATTGTTGGGATATGGAGTTTGTTTGCGCTCGTCTGGTACACTGGTGTGTCGAAGCCATCCGTTGTATGGCAGTGGCGTGATTCTCGTCTGGCCAGGCAGTATGCCGCTGCAAAGCAAGCTCTTCCTGTTGGGGTCATTATGAGTTCTGTGTCATTTTAGGCCGGCAGATGTCAGGCGTGAATCTGCATGTGCGTAGGCGTACATGTATGGCGTTGCATGTGAGAAGTACGAATTTGTTTTTCTTCCGTGCCGCCTCTGGTTAACTGGCGAGGAGGTGTTCGTTGGCCTCGTTGCAAAATATGTTGCAGAGGTAGTCTAATATCTCAAAAAATATTGGCGGACTGTCGTGGAAGTATATGTGCAGCTCGGTGTGCAGTGGGACAAAACAGTAGCGTTGGGTTGATTTGTCAGAATATACAATCAGCCTGGGCATATATGATGGCAGGTATTATTCGGAAAGCGGCAATGGCGAAGGGACGGCTGACGGCGCGTTCAACACAAACTGTAGAAATCCTTGTGGCGCCTGAGCAAAAGAATGCAGAACCGTTAGGGGTTCGGTTCGTTCGCAGGAGGTCCATTCAGCCAATGTGCCGTTAGTACTTTGGCGAGTTAGCTTTACCGTGGAAGAGTGTTCGTGACATCGTTCCATAAGTGCAAATAACTCTGATGCAGTCCATGTTGGTTCAAGCAATTTATATTTCCTCATCGTCTGTAATCATTCCAATTCTCGAAGATCGGTGGATTGGTGCTGAATCGACAAGGATGCGGAAGCAGTCAGACACTTCGCCGTGCATTTGTGGCGCTTGGGCACAGTTCGCTTGCAATAGTTGAGATGTGGTTAGCAAGCGCAATATGGGACTGGACCGCGGAGTGGCGACGCCTTCAACGGTGTTACGATGGTGAGGTGTGTTGGCCAGCCAGTATGCACATGATAAGCAGCCGATGCTACGGGGGTGCGGACAATTTGGCAGCCAGCACATTCCGGAGCGTGTCTGATGTACGCGAAATATATTCAACTGCTTGCAGCACTTATAAGTGTACGTCCACGTTTTACGGTGTCTAATAGAGCCATTGCTGCCATCAGACGGCCGGAAAGGTATACGACAATTGGCGCAGTGGTGATGTGCTTTTCAACTGCTATTTGAAAGGGGAAAGCGACCGTTTTGCATACGTCATGAATCTACCTAGAATACCCTTGAATGGCGTGCTTCGGAACTACGATATGCATATGCAAAATAGTGGATGACTTTGCAGAAGATGTGCGTAAATTGGTACCCCAGCACTTCTGCTTCAGAATATGTGGTAACAAGGAGCAGCGAATAGGCAAATAGCTTGCTTAAAACTGTATGCAGTACTAATGGACAGAACAGGTATGCTTGATGGCAGCTGCTTTCGCACAAACATGAGTATCAAATTGTTAGCGGCTGCCTGTAGCACTGCCAACACAAACTTTGCAAAGAAAGATGCTTTCCGCATGAAGGCGGAACATACAGTTCGCCATGTAGCCACTCAGTAACACGAAAGTCAACGAAGCAAGCAGCGTAGACTAGTGTTCCTGGCTTTTTCTTATTAGCCAACTTATTTTTGTCTGTGAAGCAGGCGCAACATAGGTGTGAAAGCATCACTAGTCGTCATTTGAGCTCGCCAAAGTGCCCATATAACAGCAACGCATACTCCGCATATTTCAAATTGAATGTAGCCCACGGTGTGCACCGATTTGGTGCTTGCCTATTGCTGGTTGCCCTATGTTTTGAGCATTTACGATGTATGAGCGTCTTGGGAATATAAGGTTTGTTGATGCATTTCGACGGCCGCGGCTTGACGAAGCCCTTTCTTTCGTTACGATCGCTCTCTGGTCTGGCCAGCAAGTATGGCGTTAGTTGTGAACTTATTCTGCAGACTTGTAGGTCGTTTCAGTCTATCTCATTGCAGGCATGACTCTGAATGTGCGTTGGTGTAGGCATAAGCTGTGAAGTAAGAGAGAATCGAGCAGTCCTTGTTTTGGAACCGTGCTCTTCTTCGGTACTCAGTAGAGCAAGCTATTTTGGCTCTCCCGGCATTCTGCTGCACGCCAGACACTGATATTTTGGAAGCAGTAATATGGAGATTTTTACCAAACGTTTAGCACCGTTAACCATCAATATTGCTATGTAGGGTGGTACTTGCCTTCTGAATGGAAGAAATAGCGAAACGAGGGCTGTCGTTGCGCCCAGCAAGATAGGTGGGTACCAGTGTGGCTGCTCCACACAGAAATGCGGAGCTGGGAACTCGGGATAAGGCTTCTGGTTTGTGTAACATAGTGGCAGAGCTGACGTGTTAGGGGTAGGCGCAATTAATCAATGTTCTGAGGAGGCTCTTTCGAGGTAGCCATCGTACATTTGGCGCCTTTCAGTAGCATGAGAGGCCAATGTGGTACGGTGCTGTATTGGTCAGAGAGTGTGTACATGATTAGCAGCCATTGATGCGGCGGCGCTTGGGAGTCAGCGTGCTGCCACCAAAACAATTCGTAGCAAGCCTGAGACACGTAAAGCAATTTCGTCATATTGTCGTAGTTGTCCATGCGTTCACGCTGCCAGATGTCCAATACGAAACGTGGACTTGTGTTCAAAGCCAGCCAGAACAAAGCAATCAACACACACGATATACACCTAGTAGCGGCGATTATTTTGTTTGAGGCATGGTGCGTTCTGAACTATACTGGAAAGGGGCTGTTACATATTGCCAAACACGTTTGCATTCTAACGATTCAGTCGATTCCAGGGAATGGCTACAGCACTTTATGCGCAATGTATTCTGAGGTGGGGGGAGAGAAGGCAAATACGCTGAGATTTGTGCCAAAAGCTGACTATCCGTTGGCGGCTGGCGATGTAACGCACGATGATAATTGTTCTGCGAAGAACAGGAATTCCAAAGGGCGACCACATTCTGCTTGCGGTACTAACACAATTTGTATAAAAACACTGTTCTTAGCTGCAAGAAAGAACACGCGACCGCTACGTCATTGTGTAGCTTTTGTGTAGCGCAAAGGCAAGCTGAACCCCTAGTGCAAGGGGACGCTCCCTATGAGGCTGGATTGATTCAGGTTCTTCACGCTCGGATAAAGGTAGATTCGTTTTTGCTGATAGTCTTCGGAGTTGAGCATCTCACGGCACAGTTCACAAGAGCATTTCAGCATACATCGCGGAAGCTAATGGGGAGTAGGACCACAGTATGCAAACACGCAGGCTGTCTGGTGTGAGACATGGGTGTGCAGATACTTGGGTAGAGGCATGGGCGAAAGTACACGGTGGCGCAGCCAGATTCTTCTGGTTTGGAGTGCTTCATCAGTATTATCTGTTCCTGGTGTACGTGCAACTAACGAGTGATCCACTTCTGTTCTTCCCAACTACCTTTATCACGGAAGGGTTTTCGTAGGGCATCTCCATAATCATTAGTGACGAAGGGAATGCGGCGGTCATTTGTTCACGCACAGGAGGCATCTTATGCTTTTTGAACGATTTCCGATCGCGTTGAAAAGGATGCACTACGTAACCAGCCGGATCGCCCTGCTGTTGGCATTGAGCCTGGTTTTAGTTCACATGCCATGCTCGCAAACACCTTTGCCTGCAGACAGAAGTACACGCAGGTGTTGGGTTAGGGTTAAGTTGATGTAGAACTTGGTCTTGGCTCGCATGCAATGGATGAAATAATGAGCCAATAGGTGAATACCTATCATATGGCACACAGCATCGCACAAAACCAATCCTGGTTTTGTGTGATGCTGCCCACTTTGTCTGGGTGGGTCTATTACTGAAAAATGAAGGATCCGTTGGCGGCATTTCGATAATACTGGTTTGGATAGAGAGTATGTATATTACAGACAGCCACAACTACTGGTGTCGGGGTAATTCATCCACCAACACTGTTTGAGGCAAGTCTGAAGCACGCCATTCAAATTCGTATCCTGATGGCGCGTCCACCACAAGCTATAGAAAATTGCTCGACGCATGCATAAAAGAAGGATTAGCTAGTATCACAGCTGGATCTTTCTGATTAGAACAAAATAGCGAAGCTGCTTAGTGTTTGGAGTAGATACAATTATTCAATGAATCACGCAAGTTGTAGGGAGCTAGCGCTCTTGTGTAAAGGCGATCGTAACGCCTCCCCATATTCAAAGGGGGCAAGCCCAATGGTGGATATCTTTGTTCACGCTCACCCTGTTGGTTCGTTGCACTAAGAATGCCTGATTTGCTCTCAAACAAAAAGCGATTCGGCGAGAATGCTCGATCCAGGCTGCCGCATTTTCGCCCAGTTCATGTTGAGCCTCGGCTTAGTTCGCCTGTCCCTGTTGTCATTAGGTTCGGCTGCCGATAATAATTGATGTTACAATTAGCAGAGAGCTAAGGGTGTGACCCGTTGCCTGGGCATCGTCTGGGGTTATGCAGTTTTGGGTATAGGCGGCTATGGCCGCAATGTGGCGAAGCCTTTTTTTGGCGTTACGGCTGGATGCTGCTCCTTCCTGAACTGAATACAGAGCCAGTGTCTCTGGTTCCCCACACATTCAGGAACAAGAATACCTTGCAGCGAGTCTAAGCTACGGGAGTCAAATAATATCAATGCACTGGTGACCCAGGAAGTGTGCACTGCGCTACGTCGCACGAGGCACCAACAACTACGCGTCGATTTATGCCAACCGTTTCCCGTCGTTATAGGCAAGCTTGGCTGTGTATCATGCCAGTTGCTTTGCGGATAAGGCGAACAGCGACTCCTAGCTAGATGCTGAGAGCGCAGCCACCACTTCTTGTGCGATCACGAATCATACCTGCACGAATGCATGAGGATCCACACGAGCA
>CAJFCX010000486.1:0-16391 GCA_904066255.1 Eimeria sp. OTU-X
GGTGCCTACGTTGTATGACAATTGGCTTTTGGTGGGCTGCGTAATATGTGTATATGGTACAGGTTTATGCGTGGGCTCTTCTTTTCGTGAGCCAGGAGGGACTGTTTGTGCCTGTTTGGTCTGGTTTTGCATTTCTGTCTTCTATGCTCTTATTTATCTGCCATCATTTCTTTCTTTCCTTTCCCCTGCAGATGTTCTCTTGTCTCTCGTACGTACAAATCGCGTCGGCCACTTACGAGACGTCCGCCGCCTCATCGTCGCCGTCAGCAGAGCCAGGCTCGGTGTGTCCCTTTTTCCATCTCGCTCTGACTCTTCTGGCCTCCTTTTCCGTTAATCTCCTCTTGCTTCTCTTTTTCTTTTTGTCCCCCTTTGACCTTTATTTTTCTCCTATTTTGTCATATCTTCTGCTCCTCCTCTTGCATTTTCTTCCGGCTGTCTGCTTTTGTCTCCTCTTGGTTCTTCTTGCTTTTTTCGTTTTTCCTTTTGTATATCTTATTCCGTATATTCTTTTGTGTATCCCCTTACCTTGTGTTTCTTTAATTCTTCTTTTGTTCATTTTCTTCGTTTTCCTCAACCTGATGCCTCTCTGTATTTGGTTGTCCCTCTGAATTGTGGTGTTTCCGTGATCGTCCTCTGAATCCTGGTGTATCTGTGTCCTTTTCTGTGTGTGTGTCTATGTACTTCTGTTAGCCTGCCTTTATCTCTTGGCTGCTGCTCCATTCTGCACTTGCCTCTCTTCGTTTCATTTCGCATTTGTTTGTGTCCTTGTTATTTCCTCCTGCATCAGTTTGTGGTTCTGGTTGTCTCTGTACTTGTTTGGGCCAGCTGTTGCTTATAGGTATGTGTTTGTTTCCGTGCTTTCTCCGCTATTTGTTTGTTTTCTTGGTTGTAGTTTGTTTGTTTGCTTGCGTGTGTCTGTGCGGTGGCATCAGGTTTATACGTCTTCGGCTGCTGGCCGCTGTTCAGCAACTGCGTTGAGCTGCTGCCTGTCTTCCGTCGGTTTGCTCAGAAGCCACTGCAGTTATCGCTGCATTTGGAGGAGACCGACTTTAGAGAGACTCTCCGCCTTCACACGGAGGCATTTGACAATCAAAAACAGGTCAGATTGCCTCGCATGCCCATTTGTTCATACGTGGTAAATGGCCTTACCTACGCACTGCACCTCGTCAGTCTGTACCCTCCATGTTCGTCTATTCATTTACTTATTTTTCTCATTGGTTTTCGGCATTGTGCATACTCACTTGTCTGTTTGTAGTATCATTAGTAAACTGAGCTACCTTATCAGTTCACTATACTGGTGTGCACTATGTATTGAGAAGTGTCGCGCCCTGGTTCTGCAGACTCATTAATCACTTATACCCATTTACTGATTGTGCTTCTGGTGCTGGCTTTCACTGGGGTGCCTTGCTTGGTTGTTTCTCTTGCTTCCTGCCGGTTTGTCGACTGCATTGGCTGCTGCTTTTGCTGCATGCTCTGCTGCTGCCTCTCTGTCTGCTGCTGCATGCAGCCGCCTTCTCGGGGTCCTGTTACATACATCAGTGGAGTGGACGAGATGCAGCAGTTAGTACAGCAGCATGCGGCGCGCCGAGTGGCTGCTTTGAAGCAGCAGCTGCTGCAGCAACCACAGCAGCCGCTGATCCGTCCGCAGCAGCTGGAAGCAGCAGCAGCAGAAGAAGCCGCTCGACTTGCTGCGCTAGAACCCGACAATGAGCGCCGCCCGCTGCCTGGCTTGCAGGGATTCTTGGGGCCGCAGGGGCCACAGCAACTCCCAGATGATAACAGCATTCCTGCTGCTGCATTGGCAACAAGTGTTGCTGTAAATGCTGCATCAGATGGATCTAGCGGTGGGGAGGAAGAATGCGGAGAGGAAGCAGCAAAGCAAGGGAAAGATAGCGAGACAGAGGCACGTATAGAAGCAGTACGAGAAGGGGACGCTGGCTCAGACACCCCACCACAGTCTAACTCAACAAACGAAGAGACTGGAAGACACCCTCAAGAGTAGTGGAAGAGACTATATCTTGACGAAGAAACGGATATATGATGATACACGCGAATGCAAACGGATATGCAAACAGCAGCCAACAAGGTTGCTGTTCGTGCAGCGGATCCTGTTGCTGCTGCCGCCGCATCAGCTGCTGCGGCTATTTTGGAGAGGCAAGAGGCTGCGGAGGAGACGCTTGCGGTGTATGTACAGCGTCCGCGTCTCCATGAATGTGTTGTTGCTGTTGCTACATGCGTCTCCTCGTTTCTCTAAGACTTCTGTTTAAGGGAGATAACACATTACATTTGAAGAGCCATACTGAGACAAAAACAACAAGCAGTTGCTGCTGTCGCAGGTAGAGAGAACCAACATTTTGTAGAAAGGTTTCAAGACATGCAGGAAGAGAGGCATTTTGAGCAGAAACAGAAAGGGGAAGGAAGCCTTGTCTGTAGTTGTTTGTTTTGTCTTCGGACGATCTCCACGTGTTTTGACTAAACGACTGTCTTAAGTTTTTGAAAATTGATTTATTGTTTTCTCTCCGCGTAATCGCTTGTGTGTCTTTGGCGACAGATACACCTTCTGCCTCCCATGCTGTGCAATTCCTTTACGGCTTTATCATTCTGTCTGTCTCTAACACTCTGCCGGCCCACAGACCATCTTTTGTTTTGCGTGTGTCTCTGTCAGAGCTGTTCTCCTTTATACTCTTTTGTTTCTGTGTCTGTGACCCTCTCTGTTGTCCTCACTTATATCATTCTCTCTGTCTTGCCCGTTGGCGCCCATCGGATGTAAAATGTTGAACAGTAACAAAAAGGGGCTGTCGAAGGGGGTTGAGGTGTGCACACTCCGGCATCAGCATACACTACTGTTTCGACAACTCTGCATGGAGTATCCGTCCGTTCCTCCAAAGGATATTCTACTTCTCAGTATTGTTGTTGCTTCTCCTTCTGGTGCAACTGCTGCCGCAGTAGCTGCTGCTGCTGTTTTGCTGCTCTTGCAGTCGTTGTTGCACTTTCTGCCGTTGGTGCTGCAGTGATGCTGCTGTTGGCCTTGCTGCTGTTGTAGCTCATGTTGCTGCTGCTGACCTTGCTGTTCTTAGCCGCATCTCCCTTCTTTAGGAATATCTGTTCCTGCGGCAGCAGCAGCAGACCTCACAGCTGGACGTCCAGCATTCCCTTGTGTGCATATACGCCATTGGTTGCTTTCTCTATGTTTAAATATCTATACGTTTGTCTACGTGGGACCGCCATACCCAACAGACATTTTATTTGGCTTTCCTTTGGCAGCACATCGACGAAATCACCTGTACAAGGAACAAACAACAGAGTATTCCTTACGCCGTATACAAATACATTCGTAAGTCTATATATACCAAGAATATGGATAAGAGAGGGACAGCAAGCAAGCAAGGCACGGACAGAGCGGGCAAGCACATACACGCACAGAAAGTAGAGGCTCAGCAACAAGAATACGAAGAGAAAAGCGAGAGAGAGAGGGAGAGAAAGACAGATAAAGTTAAGGGAAACGGTGCAGTGACAGCGAGACGCGCAAAAACACAGGATTCAGTCCCTTATACCTCGATATATTAAGTCGAAACCGCCGATAGTTTTCTCCTCTCCCGTGAGACTGCAAACAAGCAAACAACCCTGTGGCTGCTGCAGGCAATGCTGCTAATGCATGTGATGCTGTTGCTTCTTCACGTGCAACGGCTGCTGCTGGAATTGCAGGCACAGATGGTGCTGCAGGTGATTACTGCTTCTGCTGTTGCTGATGGTGCTTCTGCAAGTCCACGTGCACGTGCTGCGGCAACTGGTTGAGCTCTTGTTGCAGCTGCTGTTACAGCTGTTGCTGTTTTCTCTGCTGCTGCTACTGACAGGTTTTCCATATCGACGATTGTGAGAAGATCATTTAGCATGTCGAATTTGAATTTGTAGTCATCTTCTGTCGTCGCTGGAAACAGCCACAGACGACAGTATCAGCAGTGGCACAGACCACAGCAGCAGAAGCCCTCAAGCAAGTGTGTCATTCACAAAACAGCCTCGGGCAACAGCAGGTGCAGCCGCTGCGACTTCCGCTTGTGCACTTGACCCTGCAAGAGCAGCCCTAGCACGAGGGGCCGAAACAACACTAGCAGCAGAAGGGAAAAGAGAAGTGTTGCATTTTTATGCCGCAGCATTCTTTGGAAAAGAAAGTAAAGACTGCTTGCACCGTCTGTTGCTGGTGCGTGTGCCGCTGTCGTTGGAGCTGATCCTGTTTGTTCTGCTGATGTTGTTGCTTATGCTATTGTCATTGGTTCTGCGTCTGATGCCCGTGTTGCTGCTCCTGCTGGCAGTCTCGCCTGCACCTGTCAAGGAAGGCGAAGCATTCACTTCCAATAGCCAGGGCCTGCAGCAGCAACAGTAGCAACAGTAGCAACAGTAGCAACAGCAGCAACAGCAGCAGGAAGAGAGCCATTAAGTACCTGCTGCATTTATCCCACCTTTTACATTTATGTGATCTTTGCTTGGCAAATTCTCATGAACTCCATCACTTGTTGCTGCTTTTCGTTTTCTTTTTTGTTTGTAGGTTGTATTTAGTTGTGTTTAAAATTTTGCTTCCTTTCTTCGTAAGAGCTAGAATGCGGCATGTGCCATCGCTAAGGCGTGTGGTGCATTTGTTTATTGTGGCACATTGACAGGGGACACATTGTTACGTGTTCGATTCTGTGCTGGATTGTTGGCCATTTTCTACTAGCTGCCTGAATGTGCTGTTTACCATCATTTATTGTTTGTTTATTCTCTATTGTGTGGCTATACTGTATTATTCAGTTTTACTACAATAATATTCACATTTTCGCATTATTTCTTGGTTTTCCACCATCAATTATGTGCTGGTAGCAGTTTCTTCGTTGTTTGTCTGTTTTTGTTTCGATCGATTGTGAATTTGTATTGAACCTTCGTTTGTTTTTATTTCCTGTGCCGTTGGTGCTGGAGTTTAGTTTTGGCGTTTTAGTGTTTTGTTGTTTGTGGTTTGCCATAGGGCTTGCCTCAAAGACGCATCAATCATAATGTCATAGCCATAAAGCTCGCAGCAGTGTTTGTCATTGAGAATCGTCTGAAGACTCCACGCAAGATGGCCAAGGTGGACCATGTGATAAATGAGGTTTGCATGCAGCCCAACAGGGTGTCAGCAGCGCTGTACTGAAGTCTGCAAAAAACTCTGAGGCATACGGCATGAGTTGGAGGCAGGCGCATGGAGTGGATGCAAGTTTGAGATTGCTGATGAAAGGAACTACATATAGCTAAACAGAAGGAAACGCAAAAGTGGGGGAGGCAAAATAAAGAAGAAGTGCAGCAAATAAACAAGCAAACGAGCACAGTGTTACAGTCCACCCACGAAGCATGCGCATGTATAGAACAGGGTGGCAATGCTTATGCTGCTGCTGCTGCCTCGAGGCACTCCTACGCGGACGTAAACAGAACAAACAAAGAAATAAACAAGCAAACACCAGGAATGCAGGCAGGCAAACTTGCACAAAACAGCCAGTGCAACAGCATGCCTTCTGCACTGCTAGGAGGGAGTTGAGGACGATTTGCTGAATATCCTTCATCAGATCTTCGACTCTTTCCGAGCCAAACCTGCACAGCAAATTGCACTTGGCCGCAGGTGCAAGGGCCATCTAATGTACTGATAGCATGAAGACCTCAACGAAGAACAGCATCATAGGTAGAAAAGGTGGTGTTGATTAATTGGGCTCGCACGAGCGGCAGCATAACAACATAGCGACCACCTGCAGCTGTAGCAGCAGTAGGACCATCATCAACAATCAAGACCTCTGTTTTAAAAGCAGCATTTTGTTGTATTTGTGTTCTTTGTGGTGGTGTTCGTTGTTGCAACTCCCTGCGTTTCTCTGTCTGATGCTGCTTGATTTACTTGGCCAGCAGAAACAGTTTGAGGCTCCTCAAGGCCCATTTGCTCCCTCTTTCTTCGTCATAGTTCTCCGCTGTCTTTTGAATTGCGACATTTGTCAAATGAACGCCTGTACATTAAATTCCTAGGCGTGCAAGTCATCAAGAGGACGAAAGAGGCGAAACGCAGGAAGAAAGCTGTACTGCTCTCTTGTCCATATCTGATATTCGTTTACTTTAGAGGCTGTGCTGTGTTCGCTGCTATATTTGTTTCTGATCGCCTTTCCCGCTGCCTCGATGCGCTGTTGACTACCACTTTGTTTTTGATTTGTCCCTGTCCGTCGCTGTCTGGATCTTTGAGTGTCTCGCTCACTCTCTAGCTACGATATTGTCGATATATGCATACTGTGCATATGCCGACCGCTCTATCTATTTATCTATCAACGTATCTAATTAGCTAGCGAGCAAACTAGCAAATTGCCTTCCCTACTCTCTCGCTCGCTTTTTCTTCCTTTTCTTCTCAATATTTCAGATATTCGCTGCCTCCTCTGCTTGTTTGTTTCCTATGCATTCGTCGATGCTTTACTTTAGCTACTTTTACCCATTAATTCGGTTCGTCTCATCTGCCTCCATTTCTCTCTGGTGCAGATTCTTGCTGCATTTTCGTATGCTTACTTGCCCAACTCCAGTGGTCATTGTTTCTGTGTGCTTTTCTGTTTATATATGTTTGTCACACTGGTCCTCGTCTATTCACCGTATAGATTTTAATTTCGTTCATTTTTGTGCTTCATGCACTTACAGGCCCATTCATTTTCCTGAGGTTCAATGCTTATTTGCTTACGTGGTTTTACCACCTGCTCTGAGGGCTACAAGGCGCGTCTGGTTAGCAGCTGTCAGCACCGGGTGTTTTCTGTGATTTCGATTTTTCGGTGTGTTTGTGCCTTGTAGTTCGTTCCCAAGTGAGTAATGTTTATGGCTTAGTCCATCATGCATTTTTGCTTCTTTTGGTATCAAGATTGTGCGGTTTACTCAAGTTAGTCCTCTGGTCTTCCTGCATGCTGAAATGAAGGCTCGAAAACCGAGCGAAGCCGCCGCGGTACAAATAAGCCGTCTGCACGCAACGCACGCAGAAAGCAGGTGCTGTATCGGGGTTGCAGAATATCAACACTTTAGCAGCAGCAAGGGCCAAAAGTAGTTACAGCAGCGGCCACCTATGTTGCAGCAGCCAGTGCACTGGCGACGAACAGAAACACACACACAACAAACAGCATGACAACAGCTACCACAGCAATAACTGCAGCAGCGCACAAGATGAAGACAGCAGCAGCATCAGCTGCAACCCTCCGTTCAGCGCTTTTGTTGTATTTGTACACTACTTGACACCCGGAAAACACCAAAATCAAGGATCAAATGAATGCCAAATTGTGACAATGCGAAGCGTTGCATATTGATAAAAAGAAATTAAAATGGCAACCGACTAGAGGCAAACATGGAAAGTTAGAATCCTTCGAGAGGAAAAAGACAAATGCTGCAGACATAGAACGAATAAGGAGGAAAACGCAGCACTTTATATTGCGTTGGGCAAAGGGGGAGTCGCACACATATATACTGTGAATAAGAAGAAAAATGACAGAGTATGATAAACAAAAAACAAGCATACAGCAGCCGTCAACTCACTAACGGAGCAAAGGACTTGACGAAACAAAAGAGCCTCAAGTCAAACTTTTTCCCTGAGCAACCTCAACCCCATTCAATGGTAAAATTGTATTCTTTAGTGGTTTAAAATAATTGAAACCGAATAAAATACACCGAGCAGCCCCTCCAGTAGCATCTAATGATTATGCTTTCTCTCTGTTGCTGTATCGCTCCATATTTGTTTATTTGCTTTTATGTGTAGACAATAATGAGCGTATTTTTTTCAGTTTAGGACGCAAGACTTGGGGTCCGTTTAGGAATTAAGGCCAATGTACACTCTTGCACATTAGCAGAACAGCCTGAGTTGCTCTCTATGCTGTTGTCTTATAATTTTCCTGCTCTGCGTTTCTTCTTTTCTTGTGTTTGATATCAAATACCAACGAGAAGAATGAACGGTAGCCGAAACACGCATAAGAGATTGAGCTACCCGACAACGCTGAAGAAGCTGACACGGAGTCCTGCGTGATTTATATATCATATCTAGTCCTATTAAACTGGGTTCTAATCTGGGAATCATGTGACTTCCGTCTGCTCATAGGGTAGAGTATGCTGCGGTCTTGCTCCTGTTTCCTCTCCCACAAAAAATATCAACAAAAGCAGCTGACCCCCAACAACGAGAGGATCTTGGATGTACTTTTGACAAACATATGCCTCAGCAGTTTGTTCTGAGTCTTCGATGTTTTTGGCAACCTGGCTGTTTGAGCCTTTCCCCTCCGGTGGCCCTCGGTGATTTCTGCCGTCTCCTCTCCACTCCCTTAAGTTCACCAACAGAAACAATTTAACATAATTAAAGGCAATTAAGTTCACGTCTTTAGAGTTGGCATAAGTGTTTTCATGCAGGAGGGCTGATCCCCATCTAAATCTTGCATTCGATTTGATTTGCTGCCATAGGTGGATTTGCTTGTTGTTGCTGGCTGCTCCATTTACGTCTGCTTTTGGCGTTGTTAGGATTTTTCTCGTGTTGTTACTTCACTACCCGTGTTGCTGTGGGTTGTACAATGGCTGCTCGTTGTATTGTTGTTTACTTCTGCTGCTGTGTAGGTATTACACATGTCAGCATTCTTCGTATACCCGACCACTACTCCTGATATCAGATTCAACTCTGAAATCTGCCTCACGCTAGCTGCGATAACTTCTCGATTAAGAAGATGCCTTTGCCTTGAGACCTGCCCACCGGCTTCATAATCCAAACAGAGCCTCCTTTCTGTGCTGCAGTGCGTTTGAACTCCTCAACGAAAATCGAGTACTCCTAAAGCATAAGGCTGTTCTAATATAATGCCCTCAAATAAGTAATTAAATTACACGTTGTAAGTGAGTAAAAGAGTGGCGTTTTGCTGAAAATGATAAAACCCACGGCAATTTGCAAGAGGGCTAAAGCCTCATCGAATTATAAAACCACGTAAAATTCGAAAAGCCACCGCGTTATACAAACACATAAATATTTTAATAGTTTTAAATTCATGTATACACTTATGGCAAAGCAGACGGACCGACATACGCACAGAATAAGTGCTGATAGGACATGACAACAAACAAGAACAAATGACACCGAGAAGAGCCCAGTATGAAAGTAATCAAACGATTCATACTCCCAAACATACAGTAAATAAGCGTGCAAGCCCGATACAATGTGTCTTTTTAAAATCCTGTACTACTATTGAATACTCATTGATCTGTAGTTTCGATTGAGCACTCAAAATATATGCTCAAGGAATCTTTTAGATAAGAGCAAGAACGAACAATAACGCTTACAAGCGGAAGCAGAAACGTTTGTGGGCAGATATTGAAGCTGCAATGCAACGCAGGACAGAAATATGAACGGTATGATGCAGAGATAAACCTGTGCTTGCTAGTCTCCTTGGCTTCGTCATTTTACATGACTGTTCGCAGTGTTTCCTGTACCCCTCTGCTTCTTGTGGCCTGCAGTCTCTCTCGAGCTGTCGTTTGTGCCTTCTGAGATTGCGGATGAGAAAGTCTTTTCTCGTGAGCTGTCCCGAAAACAAAAGAAAATTAATAAAAGGGATATTGTGGGAAGGCTGTTACTGTTAGGTGAGGTCTGGGCTCAAGTCTCAGCTCTCAAATGAATGCTTACTGCCTTTGCCAGTAAGCATTCTTTTGAGAGCTGAGACTTGAGCCCAGACCTCACCTGATAAGGTTTCCAGCTTTTGTTAGGAACACAGGTGGAACTGCATTTTTTACTTATATGAAGGCCCTACTTGGTGGTGATTGCGGAAATGGTTTATTCTCTGATTCGGCTGGAATCTGAATCGATCGAAACTTTCGCTTATCCATTCTTTGTCGCACCAGAAGAAGTCCCATTCCGTTTCACTAGAGAATATACACAGATTAAAAGCGCGTAAAAGGACTGTAGAGTGCCACAAAACCTGTCACTGCCTTCGTCTTTGTTGTTTATATCTCCCTAGTTGCAGTCGGCAAGGGGGTTCTGACTATGCTTCCACCTCGCATTACACTGTTGTGTATAAAAATGGGCCAATGACTAAATTCCCACTTATTTGTTCATTTATTATTTTGATCTGCATTTGCGTGCCTGTCAGTCTCTTTCCACCCTCTCTTGCGCAGGACATCGAGCATGGTGTTGCGGAAAGCGCAACGGAATCGGATAGGTGGCCTGACGAATATTCGGGGAGAAGTGAAGAAAGATTTGGGTAGGCAGGATAAAGCTGCACTCATATTCAGACTTGATTTATTTAACTACTTTAAACGTCTGAAGTGCCGCTACCGCTCACCTCATGGCTAATCTGTCGTCAACAGACTTCCTAGTGCTCACAGCTGTCGCCATGGGCGTACTATCCAAATATGGATAGAGCGGACTGGATTTCTTTCTCTCAGAAATACCCTTCGACGTTCCATTAATTGCTTCTTCGGTCTTCTCTCCATCTCTCCTGTAGCAAAGAGGTGTCAAGCAAATCCGTCCCCTCTGATCTCCCACAAGACACTCATACATCGATGACCCAAATGTGGGTGCTGTCTTAACTTTGCACACACAATATGTTCTCGCACAAGTCTCAGCAATCAGGTGAAAGCGCTTGACTGCTGCCTCAAGGCACAGAAATACAACAGCAACGGAAAATACGAATTGAAAACACATTTAAGTCCAAGAAATTCGCACGCAACCTCAACTGTCCAGCTTTGGCGCTTCATCCGCGAAAATACGTCTTCGCAAGTAGTCATATTACAACAAATATTATTTTTTGCGGCATTGTGGGGCGCAATTAATCATGATTTCGTATCCAAGCAAAGCCGCAGGGCGGGACCGCTGGGGTCTTTTCTGAAATACGTCACCGTGGAGGTCCTAAAACTTCCATTGATGGACAGAAATAATATTTATTAGTGATAGTTCATTAAAATGTTATAAATAACGTTTTTACGAAGCCTCACTGCCTAGACATTCTTCGAGACCGTGTCTACCCACCGCAACTAGCGGAAAGCTGAACGTAACGATAGGCTGAAGCCGTTGGTCCGGTTTAATGACGGTGTGACGTAAATACACATGAAGCTGCAGCCAAGCCTTGACTTTTTAGGTTGCAATCCACAGAGTTCTATTCGCTCTTTTTCGACAGTAGGCAATCTACGCAGACACCGCATTCAGTACAGGCTGCGCCGTTGCATCAGACTCGGCGACCCAATCTGGAGTACAAGGAGGCACAATGGATCTACGCAAAGCTAAGACGAGATTTATGCAGTTAAACAGAGGTATATATACAATTGTCGTGCAAACAAATCCTTCCTACACTATAAACTGAAAGACACAGGGACGGGGGCCCCTGGGTTGGCTGGCGGGTCCGTGGCAGCGGAGGCGCAGCTGCATGCATGCAACTGCGTTTTCTCTGCGTTTTTTTAAATTCGTGAATTTAATATTTAATTCCCATCTTCCACCATCGTTTCTACTTTCCGAACAACAGGCGGCCGAGCAGAGCCCCTCCTGCCGTGCGGTCGAAGTAGCAAACGGCGACGCCCCAAGGGCGCTGCTACTGGTAATATGCAAAGGATCACGTCATCGGACGTCCTGTAACTCTTCAGGTCTCCCATTAGTGCACAGGTTTTTGTTTACTGCGCTGGGTTCTGCTGTGAGCTTACTATAACAGGGTGCCTCCCGTGTAGAGCGGGGTTCACCACAGCAGACGACGGCACCGAAATGACAGCAGCAGCAGCGGTAGGTATCGCCAGTAGTAGCACCGCGTGCTACCACAGTGATGGCGGTGAAGAAGGAGCAACTTCAGCAGCAGCAGCAGGCGCTGCCGCTGCCGCTGCTGCCGCTGCTGCTGCTGCTGCTGCTTCAGTAGGGGACTTCCTGGGCACCCTGGGGAAGCTGCGTTCGTTGCTGCGTCGTATGCACTACCCTGCAGTGACAGTAGCAGCAGCGGCAGGCAGCGAGTGGTGCAGCAGCAGCAGCGAACAAGAAGCAGTTGCTGCGGGAGCTGTCGACGCACTACTGCCCATAATTCACTTTGCAGTTTGTGACTTCAGCCCAAATGTTCATAGCTTTCTTCGCCGCCGCGGCTTCGAATTTCTCTTCAAGTCCGACAAACGGTTCGTTGAGGAAGTCTGGAAATTCCTGGTGAGACCTGAAAACATTGTAGATACAGCCACATGAAGGCAGATGTGCTGCTTACAAAGGAGTTGTGCCGGCAAATGCATAGTAGCCTGTTACGTTGTTGTTGTTGCTGCTGCTGGTGCTGCCAGCATCTGTTGCTGCTGCCTAAAGGACTTCCCCTTGTGGAGGGGGAGTTTGTCCGCTGCACAGGCAGTAACAGCCACAACGGCACCAGCAGCAGTAATTGTGACAAAAAACAACTACGAGAGTAATAATCACAGCAGCAACCAAGACTGCAACCGCAACGACAAAAACAGAAGCAAACGCATCCGCAGCATCAGCAGCAGGAGGCATGGTTACTGCGTGTGCTTTTTGCTGCAGCGCCAAGAGTGTGGGTATCGGCCTGCTTTGACGGCCTCACAGTTTCTTACGCCTGTCGGCTTTGCGGAGAGGAAGCTGCTGCTGTGCTGTGACGTGCTAACGATCGTCCGCGCTATCCATAATCAGGTGCAGCTAGACAGACGCAGGGCCAAAACCTTGCACCAACAGCAACAGCAGCAGCAGCAGCAGAAGCAAACGGCCTTCTTGTTAGAAGAAACTGGGGCACCCAAGAAAGCCGCTGCTTCTCCAAGTCTCCGCAGCAGCAGCGGCAGCTTCAGTTGCAGGCATCCGCTTGGAGGTGAACAGAAGCAGCAACAACAGCAACAGCAACAGCAACAACAGCAAAAACAGCAGCAAGGTTCCAGCAGCAGAAGTGGCAGCGCCCCAGTCCCTCAGGCTAGGCTGGCGATGCCCGCAGCAGCGAACGTGCCTCCTGCTGCGTTTGCTGTTGGAGCAGAACAGAGAGTGGTTTCTGCCCTCTTACACAATGCCGCCTCTGTAAGGCTGTTGTCGCTGTTTGTGTTGTAGTTGCCAATGTTGCTGCTGCTGTCCCTTTTGCATACCAACTACTCTTCATGTGTTGATACCACTGCTGCACGTTGCATCGCCCTCATCTCTCCGCATGTTGCGTCGATGCTGCTGTTGCTGTTGCTTCCAGAATGTGTCTTCACTACAGCTGTCCGGGCGTGTGCAGTCGGCTATCGATGATCTGCGGGCGCATCTGCAGCAGCTGGAGAGACGCGTTGCTGCTATAGAGAAGAAGCAGCAGCAGTATGATGCTGCTGCTGGTGGGTTTTACCCTACAGTAGCAGGGCTTCCCAAGGAGCCATTTGCTGCTCCTGTTTCATCTGCTGCTGCTTCGTGCAACTGCGCTTGTAGCAGGCGAGTCTGCTGCGCTGCTAGCAATATTTCACTGCAGCAGCAGCAAGGGGCGCCACATCAACACGCGCAGCAGCAGCACAAGCTGCAGCTGCTGCAGCAACCACAACCAGTATGCCAGCAACAACAGCAGATACTGCAATACAACCAGCATCAGCTCCTTGAGCAGCAGCGGCAGCCCCAACAGCAGCAGCAACAGCTGCAACACCAACAGCTACAGCCGCAGCAACAGCGTCTGCTGATGCAGCAGCAGCTGCTGCTCCCCCATGCAGGAGAATCTCTGCCCCTAAACGACTGGCAGCAGACTACAAGCGGACATGCTGCCCCTGGTGCAGCAGCAGCACCTAAAGCGGCAGCATTGAGCTCAGCTACAACCGCAGCAGATGAAAAGCTGGAGGAGAGTGTCAGACGGATATCGCAGAAGATTCAGGCACTTCAAGGAGCTCTCCATGGACCTAGTGCAGCAGACCATTCTGCTGTTTGTGCTGCTGCTTGTGGTGCTGTGGCTGCCTCCGTTGCTGCTGCACCCATGGCAAGTTCAGCGGCGTCAGCAGGTCCTGCTGCCGCTGCGTGCGCGAACGACACGGCAGCGTTTGCGGACATAGCAGCAGCAGCTGCTGCTGCAGCTACTGAGGGAAAAGTTT
The DNA here is from genome assembly GCA_904066255.1 of Eimeria sp. OTU-X. Lineage (NCBI taxonomy): Eukaryota > Apicomplexa > Conoidasida > Eucoccidiorida > Eimeriidae > Eimeria > Eimeria sp. OTU-X. The sequence goes on from CAJFCX010000486.1 coordinate 14,020, forward strand.
CTGGAAGGGCCGCTCCACCAGCAGCAACGGCAACACAATTGGAACAGCCGCCTCCTTCCTTGTTTCCTGGTCCGGGCAGCACATTAGCAAAGACGGGCAACAGCACGTACAGCAGCATTCAGCTGCCTCCGCTGCAGCATGAACTGCCCTTGTTGCAGCAGCAGAACTGGCCTGGAGACCTGCAGAATCCCCAGCAGGATGGTGTGCAGCAGCTACCTGCGGAACAGCGGGAGAGTCACGAAAGGCCGCATGTACCACATTTCGGCTCAGCGGGGGTTTACGAGGTTTCATCAACAGCAGCAGCAGAGGGAGGAGTCACAACAGGAGCAGCAGCAGCGAAGGGCCCTTCGGTATCCTCTGATGTAGGTGTTCAAGGTTGTGCTGCCGAGAAGGAACCGGAACAGCAGCAGACGAGGCAGCAACAGTTGCTGCAGGAGACGCCTTTTTTCGGTCTGGGTTACAGCACAGACTCAGCTGTGACTGAGGCTTCAGGCAGCAACTTAAGGCAAGCCAACAACTTTGTTGGGGTGTCCCACACCTTCACTGGAGCAGCGCCCCTCCCTATGTGGCCTCCCTGTTTGCAGCTCTGATCATGTGCAGCTGCAGAAAACCCTGCAGCAGCAAGAAAGGCAGTTTAGCGTCCCGCCTGCCGGGGTACGAACAACTGCACCAGCTGCTGGGCAGCTCTTTGTATTGTCTCTAGAGTCCAAAAAAGCTGATTGTATTCGCTTGGCAGCTCTGCTATGCTCTAGTCTATCGGCAAGACGACGCTAAGACTGTCACCTCTAGAAACACTGCTTTCTGTGGCATATGCATGTGCACGTACACAGTGCCGGAGGTGTGCATACACCCCAGAATTCGGTGGAGCGACGCTGTCTGTCGGGTACGCCGCCAGCAGCAGTTCATCTGTTGTATATTTGGAGTTTGTATTCGGCACTATGGCGAACAGCCGCAAGTCGAGCAGCTGCTGCCTGTTGGTTTACTGCCTCCGATTATAAACACTGCAGCAAAACAGGGCTTTCGGAGGAGGAGTAGGCTTCTACGGGGGAGGGAGATGCTTCCTCTTCCGAGCAGTACTGCCCTGTCAAAAGAATCGTCCTCCACCCTTGAACCGTGGGGTTTACTATGTACACCCGCTCTTTGTTGTTAGCCCTGTCTGCTCCACGAACTCAGAGGCAGATAACCCTGCATGCATCATTAACTCATGGGAGCTGAAGGAAGCCGCTGCTGCAAGGAAGCGCCCCAGCAGCGCAGCACCCGCTTTGCCGCAAAGCTGTGATGCGGCGACGAGATCGCAGCAGCGACAGCAGCAGCTTCTCGTAGTAGGAGGGAACATCATTCGACTTCATTCTAACCTACACCCGTCGTCCTCCCCCCGCGCCGTCGTTCAGTTCCTTCTGCACTGTGCTGCCTCTTCACAGCTCATCGTGTGTTTGCTGTCGTCCCACATGGCTTCTTCCTCCCTTAACCATCTGTCGACTCCAGGCCATTTCACCTCTCTCTAATAGTCAGCCAGCCTCACTGCATGCATGCAGTGGGGAGTCAACACTGTCTACTTCAGCGGCTGCCTAGCGTTGGGAACGCCTGTGTGTCTCTGAGGTCTGGTGCTGCAGCACTTTCCTTGGTTCTTGCGCTTCTAGGGCCTCCGCCGCCCCTCCTCATTCTGTCGTCTCTGGGGCCCCCGCGGGAGGCGCCTCCCCTGCCTCCTCTCCTGCCAAAGGAGGGAATCCTGCCCCCCTCGATGTGCACATATTCATATAAGTTCACGGACTTCTTCTTAGGTTTGTCTTCTCTGTTGTCTTGGCCTTCCTCGTTGCTGCGGGCCCCATCGTCCTCCTCCCTCACTACGCGCACGTACCCCTGAGCCTCAAGCTCTTTGTCGGTGTTAATCTTCTTGGGGGCCCCATCAGCAGAAACAAACGAAGGCAGGTTAGCTCGTTTCTCCTCCTGCATGCGCTTGTACGTCTCCAGATCAATCGCCTCCTCCTCCGGGGCTGCAGGGCTCTGCTCCTCCCCTCCTTCCTCACCAGTTCTCTGTGCACAAACCCCAAAAAACAGCCTTGCTACTCCACACCATGCCTCCTCCTTCGCATGCAGCCACCGCACTTCTCTGTCTTTGCCTGAGCATACTTTCTTCTCTTACCTCTTCTGGTGTCTCTCCAGCGACCTCGGGCTCCACCTCCTTCGCTGCAGCATCCTCCTCAAGCAGCGCGTCCGTCTTTACAGGGTGGTTCTCTGCTTCTTCCTGGCCCCAGTTGTGGTTACCTGCTCCGTGCTTCTTCACTTCGCGCCCCCTGCCTGTGCCGCTATGGCGGTCGAACTCCCGCCGCTGCATCGGGGGGCCCCCCGGGGCCCCTGCTGCCCCACGGGCC
>CAJFCX010000487.1:0-16378 GCA_904066255.1 Eimeria sp. OTU-X
GACCCGGGTTCAATTCCCGGACTCGGAGTAGTTTTCTCTTGCTCTCTGTTGCCGATACTGTTGCTGCTGTGGTACTTAATGGTGGAAGGTTTGAAGCGGTTTCTGCTGTTGGTGTTGCTGTTAGTCGGACACTGTTTTACACCGACCAGCAGGTCATATGATGAATCCTACGATTACTACGTTCCGCAAATGGCGCTGTTATCGTTGCCTGCAGAGTTTGGGAAGAATTTCCCTGGGCTGCTATCCCGTGTAGAAAACTACGAATAACAGTGTGATGACAACTGGTCACATTTATGATGGAGCGGCGTCCTGCTCCTCTGACTACACGAACCATTGGCACCCACCGAACCGGCCACTCTTTACTCCCTTAAGAACCAGTTCTAGTCTTGTCTCGCGTTAATGTGACCCACACATGCGTTACGCCTCGGTGCCGCCCATATGTTTCTTTCGTCACGTTGTATCTACAGCTGGTGAAGTGCAATCGCAGAGACATCCCCGATGAATAGATACGTTCCAGCATCTTCTCATTGTAGCGTCGTGGAACTTCGCAACACCACACACAGTATTAACTATCACCAACAACCATTCTCCATGGATACAAGCGTGGATAAATAAGCACAGATTTGGTTCGACAAGAATCAGACGGAGCTGTTGTCGGCCATTTTGGCTCTGTCTATACCCTTTCTCGTCTGGATGGCCCAGCTCCTTTCAATTGGATCAGCAAAAGCACCTGATATCACCTCATCTCTCTATGCATCCTTCTCCTTGGAAAGCTCCTTGGAGAAGCGGCATTCTGTCTGCTTTGCCGATAAGCTGACAGCATCCGTATATTAGAGCTATCACAGATCTAGGTAGGGTAATGGGCAAGCCGAGGAATGTATACGCCATACTTATATTCCCACACGGCATCAGAATAATTACGTTGCAAGGTAGATAAATAACTACTCCGAGTCCGGGAATTGAACCCGGGTCTTCCGCGTGACAGGCGGAAATACTAGCCACTATACTAACTCGGACGGGTCAACTTTGCAACAGCTTTACTGAAATAGCAACCTATTCACCCTTACTCAACATTATCAACAGCTTCAGCAGCAATAACTGCAACAACAACTGCAACAACAACTGTAACAGTAGCGGACATTGCCACTACAGGAGCCCCCGCTACATAGAGTCATTCATGAGGGAGAGCCCACAGCGTTACTATACATCTCATTAGAATCAGCAGCAGCAGCACCAGCAGACTCAACCTTAGCGCAGATGCCGCAGAAGTATGAAATAAGAAATACTCCACCTTCTGTTGCGATATATTTTATTATCATCCTCATGTCGGCTGCTAATATGCGCTGTACAAGTGTCCGAGTTAGTATAGTGGCTAGTATTTCCGCCTGTCACGCGGAAGACCCGGGTTCAATTCCCGGACTCGGAGTTTTTTCCCCGTTTGTAGTTTCCCCTTCTCAGTCCCTTTCTTATGGATTTATATTTGTATGGTGTAAAAATAGCATAAAAGGGACGAGGGATGTATTTTTATTAGTTGTCCTGCTGCTGCATTTTGCCCACCGCAAGGCGATGAGGGTGTGCAAGGGGAAAAGTTGGGGTATACATCTAAAGATGAGAAATAAGAGTTTACGGTTTATTGCATATTCCTTAAAGTTAGGGTTTAGGGCTTACGATTTATGTTTTAGTGTGTATGAATTACCTCTCATGCAGAAGATCCTGTGTCCAGCCGGGGCCCCTCGGGGGCCCCCGTTCGTGTATCCGGTGCAAGCAATCGATGATTCGTTTAGATAAACGAAAATAAGGAGATCTGCTGGGTAAATATATTATAAGTTGAGGAGGGAAAGAAGTCTTGAAGGGATCATTCCTGGTGTACACGCAGGTCTGCTCTCTACACATATACAGTCTTCCGCCGCATGCGGTCATCTGCTGCAGGCGCTGCTGCTGCTGCAGCAGCTGCTGCAGTTGTTGATGGGATCCTTACCGTTTGTTGGTGCGGTTGAAAATCTGCAACCGTTTTTTAGGCACAGATTTGAAGGGTTTGCTGGCGTATTTGCACCACTGCACGCTTCATGTGCTGGAACAACTGCAGCAGCGGCACCAGCGGCTGCAGCAGCAGCAGCCAGCGACAGCAACGGTGGTCTTCCGCTGAGTGGATTCGCCAGGGTCTTCAAGAGTGCATGCATAGCCATTGATTAGCTGAATACAGCTGTTGGCTTTAGTAATAGAGGAGGAGGCATAACCAGCAGCGACAACAGCAACGACAGCAGCAGCAGGCGTCGAGCCGAACGGCGAGCGGCAGCAGGTCAGCAGCAGCTGCAGTCGCCCGCGCCGCCGCAGCAGCAAATGCTAGAGCAGAGTGTTGCTGCTGCTGCAGCTGCTGCAGCAGCCCCAGCTGAATACAGCAGAAGGTAAATGGGGCCTCGCGGGCGATCCCCGCCTCCTGAGGAGGCACGTAATGGTTGGGGGGCCCCCTCTGATGAGGCAAGAAATGGTTGGGGGGGCCCGCCCTCCTCTAACCTGCCACCATCAGCAGATCTCCCTTCAATTCCTGTAGAAGCTGCGGCAACACCCAGGGGAACACCAGCAGCAACAACTGCAGCAGCAACAACTGCAGCAGCTACACCAGCAGCAGCGACAACAGGAGCCGATGCTGCCCGTGCACCCGTAGGCGGCAACGACGAGTCACAGCAGCTTCCTTCCCCTCCTTCTCATAGTAACAATAGTAGTAACAACAATAATAATAATAGTCAGCAGCAGGAGCAGCAGCAACAACAGCAGAGGCAGCAGCACCAGCAGAGGCCTCACACGGGTCGAGTTGAATACTCGGTTGCTTTTGCTAACCGAAGCAGCAGCTCCTTCGATTCAGGTAGAAGGGGTGTATCTTCCTTAGCAGCAGGTGCAGCAGCAGGAGCAGCAGCGGGAGCAGCAGCAGCAGCAGCAGATCGTTCTAATGGGGTAGCTCCTCTGGATATATCTGTGGCTGTGGGGTCGGATGTCGCTCCTAGCGAGGGCAGCAGACGTCGGAGTGCTCACGATCGGGACCGTGATCGGGACCGGGATCGTGATCGGGATCGTGATGGCGTGGTGCCTCCAGGAGTAGGAGTATCTGGTTGTAGCACGTGCAGCAAAAGCAGCAGCAGCAGCAGCAGCAGCAGCAAGGGTGGTGGTGGTGTATTCTGGTTACGTCGTCGTCTACGTCTCCTGCTGCGGGCCCTAGAGAAGGCACTAAGTGGGGTTGTTGTTATAATTGTGTTAACAAGTACTGCATTAGATCTACATAATAATACTAGTGACCTTTTCTTATTACCTGCTGCAGGTCTATATATATTAATGTTATTCTTTGCTTATATTTCCTTAAGAGTCCCTAAATGGAGGAGACAATTCAAGTCCTATCTACACGGTCTGTCTCCTCCCTCATTCCCTTCCTATATAAGCAGCAACTGAATGCATTTGTTTATATTTATATACTAGTTTGGGTTTAGGGTCTAGGGTCTAGGGTCTAGGCATTTATTATTATATTATAGTATAGTTTAATGTATTAAGAAAAATAATGCATGCAGAGGCGTCTCCTTTTTGCTGTCTCCTTCAGGCCGTTTCCTTGGTTATGCACATCGTGTTGATTCACGTCCTGCTGCTGCCCGTTTTCCTGCTGCTGGCCACCAGAAGCTGCTGCTGCAGCAGCTTCAGCAGCAGCAGCAGGCGGAGGCCCTCCACGCCCATAGTGTCGTAAATAATGGCAGGGGTCCCGAGGGGCCCCAAGAGGGGGGCCCCTCTCGGGGTATCTGGAGGCGCATGGCTTCCTTATGCGAATCGTTCTGGTGCTGCAACAGAGCTGCCCGTAGACGCAGCATGCAGCAGCAGCAGCAGCAGCAAGCAACAGCATGGCAGCAGCAGCAGCACCAGAAGAACGACGATACAGCAGAGCTTCCTGCTGCTCGGGCATTCTCAGGGGAGTTAACAGGTATAAGGGCACCTGTGGGTCCCCCTGTGGGTACCCACGGGTCTGGTGGTCCATCTGGGGGTCCACCATTTGGGGGCCCCCCGTATGGGGGCCCCCCAGACACAGCAGAAGGGGGTTTACCTGAGGAGGATGCATCCGTGATTCCTCGTCGTTATGTCTCTGATGATGTCTCTCGTTTTTGGTTAACTTATAATAAGAACACAGGAGGTCGCGGTGCCTTATGGCGTTGTGGGGAGGGCCCTTCTGCAGCAGCAGCAGCAGCAGCAGCAGCTCCAGGGGGTTATGGGAGAGGTGGAACATATGGAGGGGGTTTAGTTCGTGGTGGTTCATCAGGTACACCAGCATGGGGCCCCCCGTCGATGATGGGGGCCCCCCCTCGTATGCTACTGCGTCACAGCAGCGAGGCAGAGGCATCATATGGTTGGCCATCGTTCCCTTATGCCCCCCATCAGCAGCAGCAGGTGTCGTCTGCGTTGCTGCTAGCAGCAACAACGCTAGATTTATACGGAGGGGACGTGTCGCCTTCAGGAGGGGGACTAGAGGGACGATTAAGGGAGCTGCTGCAGCGTGTAGAGGGGGGTAGTCGTTATGATGGTGGTGTATGGGGTGCAGATGGTGGAGGTATGGGTGGTTTATTAGGTTATTGTGGTGTACAGACAGCTGGTGGTGGTGTAGGATTAAATGAGGATAATAAAGGAGAAGAAGGGGATGGTGTAGGGGGTATAGCTAGTCGTTGTTGTCGTGTTTTTTGTTTGCTGCTGCAGCTGCTGCTGTCAGGGGTACGTCTATGGCTGTTTCCTGCCTTAACGTCCCCTGCTGCACTATTAGCTGTGTTATGTCGTACTCTTGCCTGGTGTGGTGTATGGCTATGGGCAACAACATACATGGAGAGACCCCTAATAGGAGACAACACATTAGGAGACACATTTGGAGACAGTACAAATAATAAGGGTTTACTTAATTGGCAATTTAATTCTCTTCCTTCTTCTTATGAATTAGTAGAGGCATTATTTGTATGGATGGTTAGTTGGGACTATTGTCTAGGTTTATTAGCAGCAGAGTCTCCTTTACGTTATCTCCTGTCTCCTCATGCATTAATAGATTTAATAACATTACCTGTATCTGCATATTGTATACGTTTATTTGTTCCTGATCCAAGAGCGCATGCATATCCATGGTTATTGGGGCTTGGTTGGTTACGTTTCTTACGTTTATTAAGAACAGAGACAGTATTAGCAACATGTTTCCCTACATTATCCTTAGTATGTCTCCGTGTAGTATCTATAGGTGTCTCCTGGTTAATGATAGTATTAACATTTGCTGGTGGTATATTCATACTAGAGGCACCAGACCCTGCAGCTAATTACCTATCTGTATTTGATTTATGTTTCTATGCAGTAGTAACAGTAATGACTGTAGGGTATGGAGATTTTGCCCCTAAGAGTGCAGCAGGAAGGGGACTAGCTATGTGTATGATTGTATCTGCATTTGTATATTTACCTGGAGAAATACAAAGATTAATGGAGGCATTAAGAGAGCCACGTACTACCTATGGTACTGCACCTATGCAAGATGAGGATTATTTTTGTATAATAGGTCCTATACAACCTCATCAATTATCATCTTTTTCCTTTGAGGTTGGTCGTGTATTCCCTGGATCTACTGCTGCTCTTCTTGTTATTACACCATTACCTATTGCTGCATATCTAGATGCATGCCAACAAGCATTAAGACATTCAGGATTAAGAATATGTATAAGAGGAGGAGCTAAGGGTGCTGCATTACCTTCCTCTATAAGAGCTGCATGCACCGAGGCTCGTGCTGTCTTTGTATTTAGTAACAGCAGACCATACGCATTAGCTGGTGGTATAGGTGGTGTACAACAAGGTCTCAGCAGCAGCAGCAGCAGCAGCAGCAGCAGTGGTTGTGGTGGTGGTAGTGGTGGTGGTAAACAAACAGCAGAAGGACCATTACTAGCAGCAGGATCAGGAGAGAGTGTAGAGACAAGAGAGCAAGAAGAAGATCATGCAACATTATTACGTTTCTTAGGTGCAAGAGCTGCATGCTTCCCTATAAGACCTATTAGTGTACAATTACTACATGACCATCGTAAGGGGCTAGTAACAGAGATGGGGGCATTTGCTACCTTATGTATATCTGAATTAAAGATGCAACTTTTAGGCAAGAGTTGTGCAGGTTGCCCAGGTTTCCTTCCCTTAGTAGGTTGCTGGTTTGCATACTCTAAGATACAACAGAGACACTCAAGGAGACACATCTCCTCTCTTAATAGAAGAGTACAAGAGGATCTAAATCAGTATGAGAGAGGGACTACATATACTGTATATAGGATGGATTTCCCTAAGTGTGTACAAGGTGTCTCCTTTCTTGAGCTTGCTCGTCTCCTATATATACAACATCAAGTCTTTCTTATTGGTATTATTTCTCTTACTAATAAAATTGCTCTTAATCCTGCACAATATAATGTGGGTGATGAAATTGCTGCTGCTGCTGCTGCTGCATGCAACAGCAACAGCAGCAGCAACAGCAACAGCAATAATCCACATACTAATCCTCATCAGCAGCAGCAACATCATCATCATCATCATCATGGACATCGAAGTCATTCACCTGATGCAGCAGCAGCAGCAGATGCAGCAGCAGCAGCAGCAGCAGGAGAATTACCTGTATATGCAGGTATAGTATTAGCCCCTAATTTAGAGGTTGTTGCTCGTCTTGCCTCTGCTAAGGATATTGGATCGAGAAGGAGACACACCAAGGCACATCAAGACCCCCTACAGCATCCAAGTAATATTATACTTACCCTCTCCTTCCTCCTGCTGCTGTTGCTGTTGTTGTTGCTGCTGCTACTGCTGGCTCTGTCTTTTGTTGCATGTGTGTTTGTGTGGACTCCGTCAGTCTCTCTGTGTCTCTCCCTGTCTCCTTGTCTCTCCTTGTCTCTGTCTATCTGTCTCTCTTTGTGTCTGCCTCCATTTGACCTATGGGTGTCTCCTTTTTGCCTCCTTTGGGGTGTATATGCAGCTGGTCGGTCTCCTTTTCGACGCGTACAAGGAGACATTTCTTCTTTACGATGGAGGCAGAAGCTGCAGCCGCTGCAGGAGAGTCCCTCTTTGCATTCTATGGAAGATAGTTCTGCTGCATCTGCTGCAGCAGCAACGCAGCAAACCCCTGCACAAACAGTTTCCTTTGAAGCAGCAGCAGCAGCAGCAGCAGCAGCACCGGGAGGGACAGGAGCACCAAGATCAAGCCTAAGGAGCATCAGCAGGCAAATACCATCAGTAGAGTCTCTACGCAGCAGCAGCTGTGTCAGCAACAGCAGCAGCAGCAGCAGCAGCATGGGTGGATCTGGCGGTATAGTATCTTTTGCATTATGCGGACGTACAGGAGGTCCTGCAGCGCCGTCCGGTTGTCCATCAGCAGCAGCAGCACCAGCAGCAACAGCAGCAGCAGTCAATTCCCTGCAGCAGCACCACCAACAGCAGCAGCAAACCCCACCATCACAACCCCAGCAACAGCAGCAGCAACAACCTCAGCAGCAACAACCTCAACAGCAACAACAACCGCAACAACAGCAACAACCACAACAACCCCACCCACAGCAGCAGCAACAACAACAGCAGCAGCAGCAGCATTTAGGGGGCCTCCGTGCAGTATTATCCTTAGGAGAAGCTCGTAGTACAGTATATGAGTCCCCCGGGGCCCCCCTAGTGTTAGTATGTGGGTGGCCAAGGGGCCTCCGTATATTTCTGCATTCGTTACTACAAAATGGCCTATTTAATGTATTAGTCCTTAGTCCCCACCAGCCCAATACTGTGGGGCCCCTAGACCTGAGACCCTACTCCCGGTGCTGTGCGTATATAAGCGGATCTGCACTATCTATGACGGATTTATTAAGGGCAGGGGCCCTTGCTGCTGCTGCTGTTGCTGTTTTCTCTTGCCCTCATGTATCATGGAGGGCAGACTTTAGTAGTAGTAAATTAGATACACAAGCTATTCTTGTTAGGAGAACTATTCTTGCTCTATATAAGAGAGGGGGCCCCTTCCCTCCTCCTCAAGGTAGACTACCTCCTGTATTAGAGACGAGAAAGAAGCATACACATCATCATCATGCTGCTCCTGTTGCTGCTGCTGCTCCATCTGCTGCTGCTGGTGGTTATTCTGGTGCGGGGGGAGCTGCAGCAGGAGGATTACCTGTTGGGCATACAGATGCAGCAGCGCATGCGCAGCAGCACAATGATAATCATTATGCTGGTAGTAATCAATTTTGTCATAGCCAACTGCAGCAGCAACCGCAGCAGCACCAGCAACAGCAGCAACAAGGGATTGGATCCCCAGATATGAATTCCGCTTTACTTGACCCCTCATTACATTCGCCGGCAGCAGCAGCAGACACAGAGGCATTCCTCCTGCAGCAGCAGCAGCAGCAGCAGAATGTACCTAGAGGTCTCTCCTACTTTGGCGCCCTTCTTCCGAGACACAAAGACCCGCAAATCTTCCTCGACCTCAAAGACGTGAGTCCTGCTGCTGCTGCTGCTCTTATTGCTTCTCTTATTGCTGCCGCTGCTGCTGCGACGCTTGACCGTTTCGCTGTTGCTGCTGTTGTTGCTGCTGTTGCGGTTTGTGCCACTGACCGTGTAGCTCTGCATTTGTCTCTGTTGTTGTTGTTGCTGCTGCAGTCAACCTTGTTGCAGTACTGCGACTTCACAATGGCGGAGACCCCAAATTACGAATCGAATCCTTACGTCCGGCCGCCGTGGCTAAGGTCAGGAGACAAAAGAAGATAAAAAGAGACACATTAGGAAACACTTTAGGAGACACTAAGACACAAATAAAATAAAAAGGAGAGTTTATTTATTTATTTATTTATTTATTTATTTATTTATTTATTTATTTTTTTATAGGTCTCTCTTCTTTGCGTCTGGTTATGCATGCGTTGAGGAGATGTTTTATGGTGCGATGGCGCACACTCTTCCTGTCAGCAGATTTTCTGTTGAAGTTACACTTATTAATAGTCTAGTACAGGTCAGTTGCTGCTGCTGCTGCTGTTGCTGCTGCTGGTGCTGCTGGTGATGATGATGATGGTGATGGTGATGCTGCTTCTAGTGGTGCTGCTGCTAGTGGTGCTGCTAATGCTGCTGGTGCTGATGCTGCTGTTGTTGTTGTTGTCGCTTTACCTGGCTTGGTGATTCGGGAATGGGTTTGAGATGTTGTTGGTGTTGCTGTTGCTGCTGCTGCTGCTGCTGCTACTGTTGCAGGCACGCACCGCAGTGCGGGGTGGTTCTGCCATCCCATTGTGCTTAGAGGGTGTCCCCCCTATGTTCTTTGGGAGTTCCTTTAGAAGATTGTTTGAGGTAATACACATTTGTGCTGCTACGGATTTGCTGCTGCTTATGCTGCTTTGCTGCTGCTGCCTTGCTGCTGCTGCTGCTGCGCCTGCGCCAAGCACGGTGCCACCTGTGGTGCATGCAGCCTCCATATATAAGCCCCTGTTATTGTGATTGTTGCTGTTGTTGCTGCTATTGCTGCTGCAGCACTTGTTAAGTATGGAGAAGAAGATCGCAATTGGGGTGTATAGGCAGCTAACAAATTCCCCTCAATTAGAAGTACAAGACCAACCCTTAGGGCTCGTGATCTCCTGCCCAAGCAAAGACCTTAAACTCTGCCCCACAGATCAGGCAAGCCCCAAATCTGCATGCATGCACATGCATGCGTTGATGCATGAATGCATGCATGCATGAATATTTAACCAAGCACGTGCAGCAGCAACAGCAACGGCAGCAACTGCGTCGGTTGCTGCCCCCGGAATACACGTTTCTTGCGGTTATAGAGATCTGCTGCTGCTGCTGCTGCTGCTGATGTTCAGGTGTATGTGATTACGCAAGGAACACCGAGTGAATGGCTGCCGTAACGTCGATGTCCGCAGCAGCACAGCTGCTGCGGCTGTTGTTGCTGTTGCTGCTGGCACAGTAAGGCTGCATGTAGCAGCAGCCGTGCAGCTCAAGGACGGCTCCGTGTCGGACTGGGAGGGATTTGAGGGCTTCCCGCTGCTGCTGCCGCTGCTGCTGCCGCTGCCGCTGCTGCTGCTGCTGCTCGCCAAGCAGCAGCAGCAACTGCGGCAACAGCGGCGGCAGCAGCAGCAAGAGCTTCAGTGCGTGTTGCTGCTTGCGCCTTTCAGGCAGCACAAGCAGCTGCTGCTGCAGCTGCTGCTGCGCGTTTGCATTTAATGCAGCAGCAGTAACTTTGACAGCAGCAAACAACGATCTGCTGCAGCAGCAGCCGTAGCAATAGGAGCAGGAGCAACAGCAGCAGCAGCAGCAATGCTGTGTTTGTTCCTTCTTTAGACATTATTTTCCAAATGCAGGTTTTCTAAGTGTTGAGTTGTTTAATACAACAAAACGAAAGGAGAAAGAAATTAATAATTAATAAATAATAAATAAGTAAATAAATAAATAATTATATAATTAATTTAAAGATATATTAAAGGAAATAAGTAATAAAAACAGAAAAAGAACAGAAAAAAGGTGAACGTAAACTTTGGGCATACAGGCACCTCACGACGCTGCATGCATGCATTTCTTTCTCTTTTCTCCTTCTTTCTTTTATTTTGTTCTTTTTCTTTTTTAATTTAATACAGTAAATACATTTAATAATTATCGATTTCTCTCCCTCTATACACATCTGTATGCATTGAACATATTTATGTATAAATATGTTCCATTTAATTAAATAATTATAAATTTATTATTATAAAGAACTGGTTAAGTCGTGTGCAGCAAGAAAAAACTCCAGTACAAGGGTTTAGGGTTTAGGGTTTAGTATATTGTTTAGGATATTTGCTAGGGTTTAGGGTTGTGGGGAATAAAATTATCCTTACACGAGTTAGGGTTTAGGGTTTATAAGACTGGTGGTAAATCAATGGCAATTCCTCAACAATCCTTCTATGGTGCCAAACCCTATAAACCCTAAACCCTAAACCCTAAACCCTGAACACTGCAGCGCTCAATCACAGAACGCCCTCAAACCATCCCGTAAAAACTCAACCGTATACCCTTTTGCTAAACCCTTACATCTAAACCCCAAACTATAAAAGATAATCATGATAAATAAGGGTTTAGAGAAAGGAAACAAAAGATGAGGTTTTGGCTGCGTGGGGTGTGTAAACGGTGGAGCGCTCGTGGGTCACCTAGGTAACCGCTCAAACCCTAAACCCTAAACCCTACAAACCCTACAAACCCTAAACTCTAAACCCTAAACCCTAAATTTAAAGATTGGAATGATTATTTTATCATAAAAAGGGATATGTACAACATTGGAAGGAAGAGATGCGTATGCAAACTGTGAAGCGCTCAGCAGCAGCAGCAGCAGCAGCAGCAGCAGCATTGACCAGCCCATTGCTGCTGCCCGCAGCGAGCAGCAGCCGCTGCAGTTGCTGCTGCTAGAGAGTGAGTAAATAAACGAATATTCGAAGATCGATATATTTTTTGGTAAGCCAGTAATACCAGCAAGACGTCTATTAAGGGTTTAGGGTTTAGGTGTGTTGTATAAGGGTTTAGGGTTTAGGGTTTAGGGTTTGCGCTCAGAAGACGGGGGTATGTCAGTGTCTTCTGTATGCTTTGCAGGCGTTTTTATAAACCCCCCGATTGTCTTTATGGACTTGAAGGTTGTATATTGACCTAACCACCGTGTAAACCCTAAGCCCTAAGCCCTAAACCCTAAACCCTGATTTTTGGCCTGTATGCCGATGACGAGTACGAAGAGCAGCCGTAGGGGAGGAGGGAGTTCGTCATCAGGATCATCAGGTCCTCCTGCAAAGGTATCTTCTTCCTCCAGCAGCAGGAAGCCATCATCATCAGCAGCAGCAACAACAGCAGCACCACCACCAAGCAGCAGCAGCAGTGGTACCAGCAGCAGCAGCAGCAGCAGCAGCAGTAGTAGCAGCAGTACTGCTGCAGCAGGTCCACGTAGCTCAAATAAAAGGCACCATCAAAAGGATCCTGCTGCACCTAAGAGGCCCCTCTCTGCTTATATGCTATTTGCAAGAGATAAAAGAGTAGAAGTGCTGCAGCAGCAACCTGAACTAAAGAGTAATGTTAAGGAAGTAGCTAGGGTACTAGGGGAAATGTGGAGGTCTGCTGCTGCTTCAGAGAAACAAATCTTTGTTGCTGCTGCTGCTAAAGAAAAAGCTAAATATGCTGCTGCTCTTGCAGCTTATAAACAACATAAATAAATTATATACTACTATTCAATAACACATCCTAAACCCTAAACCCTAAACCCTAAACCCTCGGAGGAGTGTTTGGCTGTATCTATTCATCTTTGGACTAAATTGAGGGGTACACAAAACCCTCTTCTTAATCTACTCTTTAGGGGTTTATTAACTGCAGCAACCAAACACTATTCAGCTGCTGCTGCTGCTGCTGTTGCTGCTGCTGTTGCTGCTACTTTTGCTGCTGCTGCTTCTACTTTTGCTGTAGCTGCCTAGGCAGTGCACCTATGGCGCGAGCAATAGCAGAAAGCAGCGCTGTGTGTGCTGTGCAGCAACAGCAGCAGCAGATACATCAGCAGCAGCAACAGCAGCGGCAACATGCATGCAGCAGACTTTTTATGTATAGAGGGAGGAGATACTAATTGGGTAGAAATAAAAGAATATATAAAATAGATAAAGAGATAAGAGACAAGTATTGTGTATATAATATATGATACAACAACAGCAGCAGCAGCAGCAGCAGCAGCAGCAGCAGCAGCAGCAGCAGGTGCCGCAGCAGCCGCCGCAGCAGGTCTCTTGCAGAGGGAGGCACCCCAAAAAGGTCCCAATACACCCCAGGTGTCTCCTTTGTTTTTTCTCCTGCTGCTGTCTCTCTCCCTATCTATTTTTTATCTAAGGAAGTGTCTCTTTGTCTCTTAATGGGGAGGCAGCTGCTTCCTTGTCTTATGAGGGATACTTTTTATTTATTTGTCTCTTAATAAGGAGACGCCTGTCTCCTTTTGTCTCCTTATCTCTTAATAAGGAGACACTCATTCTGTTACCTATGGATCTATTAAAGGGGTTGTCTCCTTGCATGCACTACGGTAACTAATACATTAAATAAAAAGTAATTAAATAAATAAAAATAAAATAAATTAAATAAATAAATAAGTAAATAAATTAAATAATTATAGTTAAAAGTATAAGAAACGAATAATTAATATAATAAAAAAAACAATCATTAATGCTATTGGTGCGTATTGTTGCAGCATAGCCCTAAAGCTTAATGATTTAGCTAGGCCCTTAAACTGCATGCAAATAAATAAATAAATAAGTAAATAAATAAATAAATAAATTAATTAATTAATTAAATTAATTAATTAAATTAATAAAGTAAAAAAGTAATTAAGCAGCAGCAGATACACATTAAGGACACAAAAAGATACGCAAGAGACAGATACAGGAGACACGCAAAAAAAAAAAGGGACAAAAAGGGGGCAGAGGACAAGATAAAGAGGAGACACAATACACGATTATAAGGAGACAGATGGGTGAATAAAAAGGAGACAGAAGCAGCAGCCAACAACAGATGTAAGAGAGAAGTAAAAAGGGGACATAAAAAGTTGTCAGGAGAGACAGCAGCAGCAGCAAATAAAGAGAAAGGAGACAGCCAAGAAACCCTAAACCCTTTACCTGCCTAGGGGTCTACAAAACAACGATTAACAACAATTAGGGTTTAGGGTTTAGGGTTTAGGGTTTAGGGTTTACCTTCTCGCTGGCATATTTAAGGTCTGTTGCCTTCTTCCCCACATCTAAAGACACAAAAACAAACACATGCTGCTGCTGCTGCTGCTGTTGCTGCTCTTGCTGCTGCTGCTGCTGCATAAATATAGTAATAATTAATACTTATATAAATAAATAAATAGGTAAATACCTTGTAGATTGTCTCCTCTTTGTAGTATTTCTTCAATATTTTGTTTCATAAGATCAGAGACCTCAGCAAGAGAATCATTAAGACGAGCAAGAGAAGAAGAGGAGACAGGGTCCCTAAATTCCTGTCTCTTTTTCTGTATTACCCTCTCTGTATACAAAAGGAGACACTTTATTAATAATAATATAAAGGAGACAGGCTATATAAAGCACTAAGACGAGCAAGAGAAGAAGAGGAGACAGGGTCCCTAAATTCCTGTCTCTTTTTCTGTATTACCCTCTCTGTATAACAAAAGGAGACACTTTATAGTATAAGGAGACAGTAAATATTCATTACAAGGAAACAGAGAAGAAGAGGAGACAGGGTCAATAAAATCCTGTCTCCTTTTCTGTTTATTGCCATCTCTGGATAATAAAAGGAGACAGTATATAATAATAAAAGGAGACACTTTATAATTAAAGGAGACAATTCATAATAAAGAGGAGACAGAAGGAGGAGATAGGAGACAGTGTGTCTCTCTACAAAAGGAGACAATAAATAAAGAAAAACAATAAATAATATGTATAAATCCATGCATGCACCCACCCACACATGCATGCATGCATGCATGCATGCATTTTTGGGGCTTTTTTTTCTATCTTACCGAATTTAATGAATTGATAAGGAGCATCAATAGTCTCAATAAGAGAGAAAGGATCAACGATAGATGCAGCAGTAGCAGCCGCAGCAAAGGAGACACTTAATTCTTCCTCGAATAAGGAGGCGATTTCCTTAAGAAAGAAGAAGGCTAAACGACGAGGATAAGAAGATAAACAAACAGTTAAATAAGATATACCTTTATTCAATTTATAACTGAGTATACACCGCAAATATATACACACACAAAAAAAGGGGAAGGAATATATGCATATACACAAGAAATTACACAGAAAAAGGAGACAAACAAGGTGCGTATACTAAGGAAATATACACTAATAAAAGAAAAAGGAAGGAATAGGTGCATATACACCGGAAATTCGTAAGAAAAAGGAGACAATAAAGGTGCATATACACCGTAAATTATTAAGAAAAAAGGAGACAATAAAGGTGCATATACACCCCAATAACGTATACAGTGTATATTTATTGCTGCATGCATAAGAAGAGATGCGCATACACCGCAAAATATTCATAGAGAGGGACAGAAAAGGAGACAGGAGGAAGAGGTGCCTGTACACCCCAACTAGGTTAATGCAGCAAAAGGAGACAAAAGGAGACAACAAGAAAGAAGAAAGGAGACAAAAGAAATAAAGGAGACGAAAAAGAAAGCATAGATAAAGGAAAAAGGAGATACGTAAAGGCATTAGTGAGCTACTGCTTCTGCTGCAATACAGCTGCTGCTGCTGCTGCTGCTGCATGCATTCATGCATGCATGCATCCTTACTAGAATCTTAGATTGCCCGCCTCTATAGTGCCATTAATATTGTCTCCTTGCAGCCGCTGCAGCACCTGCTTAACTTGCTGCTTAAGTTGCTGCTGCTCCTGTGTCTGCTGCATGCTGCTGCTGCTGCTGCTGTTGCTGCTGCTGCCGAAGTGTGGTGACCATGCTTCTGCTAGCAGCAGACCATCGGAGGTCCGCGCTATAAACGTCACGTCACACATCTTCTAAACCCTAAACCCTAAACCCTAAACCCTAAACCCTTGAAGGGGATTGCTTCGTACCGGCAGCTCCTAGTAGCAAACCCTCTAGGGTTTAGGGTTTAGGGTTTTGGCCTCCAGGAAACCCTGCTGCTGAGCGTGGCTCCTTCAGCAGCAACGGTGTTTTTGCTGTTAATATGTTAGAGTTGCTGCTGCAGCAAACAGCAGCAGCAGCACGTGCTGCTGCAGCAATTACAGCAACAGTTTTGCTGCCGCTGCTGCAGCGAAGGCAGCAGTTGCTGCTGGCTGCTCAGGCGTGATTTGCTGCAGCAGCAGCAGAAAAATAAGAAGAGCTAACCTTCACGGAATTTCTTCTGCTGCTGCTGTTGTTGCTGCTGCTGTTGTTGTTGCTGCTGTTGATGCCGCTGCTGCTGCTGCTGCTGCTGCTGCCCTTGCTGCAGCTCCTTTTATTCCTTGTTACTGTTTAAATATATCTTTACATGCAGAAAGATTGTCTCCTTGTGGCAGCAGCAAAGGGACAGACACTCTCAGGTATGTACACCGCAGATTTTAGGGGGCCCCTAGCAGCAGCAGATGGGGGCCCCTAGCACCAGCAGATGGGGGGCCCCCTAGCCTCTTAATGTTATTTTTTTTCTTTATAAAATATTTATAATTATTTTATTTATTTTATTTATTTTTAATTTCTTTATTATGCATATTTTGTCCTAGGAAGGACGTCCCCACCATAGAACCTGCTGCTGCTGCTGCTGTTGCTGCTGTGGCTGCTGCTGCTGTAACGTAAATTGTCTCCTCTTGCAACAAATCAAAAGAAGGCTAAGAGGAAGAATTATTTATTTATACATCTTGTTGTCGTATATATATATATATA
>CAJFCX010000488.1:0-16363 GCA_904066255.1 Eimeria sp. OTU-X
GGTTAACCCATTAAGTGTCTGGAAGGCAGAGGCAGTTGCTTTCAACAACGATTTGAGTACGCTTAACTGGCCTCTGAACTCCCAGTTTACAGCTCATACTCACAGTCATGTGATGCCGTACAACTGTCGCATGGCCCCCAGTTAGCTAAGGATCTATCCACCGTTCTGAGGCCTCAACAGAGGCCCATTAAGTTCCTCATCGAAACTGATGCGTACGCAATCTGTCTGTTAGTTTATATTGTCTGTACACCAGAAAAGTCGAAAAAGACGCCTTCGGCATTTGTTCAACCACCCGGGCCCCAAAACTCCACCCATTGCCACACAATACGACATTGGCATGCACATTCAGCAGTACAACACGAATGAGGCCATGTGTCCTCGGCACAGCTCAAAAAGGGTTCTTGTCACTTCTAAAAGCGCCTGTAAGTATCAAAGACGCGTAAGTGGCCAGCGGAACAACCCTAAGTATCAAAACGATAAGATGCTTCAAGGATCTCATCATTCTGATACTGGGGGTTGCTCCGTCAAAGGAAACCCACTCCCCGATGTAGGATGAGATCAACCCCTTGAAGCAGGACATGATCAAATATATACAGGCTATATCTAATCATACACAATATATGTCATAGGCGAACGCAGCTGAAGACTATAAACACGCCTGTATGCTTCATGCACATTGAGGTATCAAACCTACGCCATCAACCCCACGCATCTCATTGTGAACCAAAGGTACGCGAAAGGAAGGCTTTTACATCGTTGAGTTCTTGCTGGTTGGCGGAGTGGCCCAAGCCAGGGTACAGCTTGAATGTGATATCCTCTTGACACTTCTCTGGCCGCGCCCCCGCATCAATGAGTCTGTTTCGCACGCTTTCCACGCTGGTCTGTCCATACACCGGACGGACCATATCGTCTAGAGCGCCATGACAGTGCATAATTCGCGGCACAGCTTCAACGTAGTGGGGGGAAACTTCAATCTCCTTTCCCAGCGGGCACCACGAAGACATCGCGAGAATGCCCCCCAACTTGTGCGGAGACGTTAGACCAACCAAGTAAGCCAGGGCACCGCCTTGACTGAAGCCCCCGACAAGAATGCGCGAAGGATCAATGCCTGCTTTGATCTGAGAGTCAATTATCTTGTCAATACGTGCCTTGCTAGCCATCAGGCCCTCTTTGTCCTCGCTCGCGTCTGCTGACAGGCCCCGTATGTCGCTCCATGCCGTCATACGGACTCCCATATTGAGCGTCACTGGACGCGTCGAGGCTGTAGGCAGAATCAGCCGCGTATTCTGGTGAATCTGTGCCGCTTCAAACAACTGCAGCAACTCCGACCATCCTCCAGCAGTGTCCCCCAAGCCATGCATAAAGATCAATGCGCCGTTTGCATTGCTGGGCGCCCAGTGTAGGCCCTCTCCGCCAACGCCATCACCGGGCGAAAGCACTACTGCCATCTTCTCGAAAGGCGGGGTGTCTGCTGCTCCCGCGCACGTCGCACCGGAACGTACTTTAGCTACCTCGATACGTCCAGCGGCGTGCTTGAGTTCCGGCAGATCTCGCCTATGAATAGTCGAAGAAAGGAGACGCACCAGTAGAGACTTGCGAGCGGGAGCCAGGGAAGCTGCTCTGTCGTGTGCTGTAATGGCCCTGGCAGGCAGGCGGGTTGCAGTTAACGCAGCTAGATTCTGGCGCAAAGCCCTCTCTGAAGAGGCCAAAGGCTTGGAAACAACAAATGCTGAGGAAAAACAAATGCTTTCTGGTGCGAACAGCCCCAGAATACCAACCAAATTCACTTTGAAGAAACGAGCAAAACCCACGGCCCGGCGCGTCATCCCAACAGGTCAGAGGGACCTGCGGAGTGAACTACACAAACACACGGTATTTTGCTGTTGTTACAGCGCAGAAGAAAAGGAAAAGCGGAAATGTGCTCATTCAAAGTGCAGGCAAACACCTAACAGACACTCACACTTCAGCTGTAACCGTCGGGGTCCCGCAAAGAGAGTTGCAGCGGATGCCAGTTGTTGTCCATCACCCATCAGAAACCAATTATTTCACTTACTCTCCAGCTATATATCTCCTCAAATCCTGTGTGAAGTGTTAAGGTAGTGGTTTGGTAAGGACCCAGAGAGCTGCCTTTCCAGCTTACATACGTTTGCTGGACAAAACCACAGGGAGGTGCGGTTGCGGGGAAAGCTCAGTTTTACCAGGCGTAGCCTTTTTCCTATTAAGTTTTGCCAGTTTCGTTTCGAATTCGATCGCGCTCTAGTACTGCCCTCAACACCCCAACTGTGAGTTGTGGTTTAGCAGCTGTTGAACGGAAGTTGAAAAGTACGTCCTGGATATTATCGGAGAGCTATTGTGAGCCACAAGAGAGCCAGAATACTAATAAGCAGATGACCTTCTCCACCTGTCTCCAGATGACCTTGAGCTCAGCTGCTCAAGCCCCTCGAGCTCCGGGAGTAGAAGCGCGGCTTTGGGGCATTTATGCGCCTTCGTATGTACAAACACTGTAGACGGTGTGAAAACTTCCGCCTCCGTACCGATTGTCAACTTCGGCTCCGTAAGGGTTAATTTACCCACCTCCGATAGAGTAGCCGACATCGCAAGGACTGAAATGCATCTGCTCCCTTCACCCTGCACACACGCAGCAGACGTTCTCGTGAGCCAGTGACATCCCTGAAGATTGTATTGACTTCAGCTGCTTCTCCCGCTCCGCTCACTTCGTCGCGGTGCAGCGAAAATTTCAGCAAATGGAAAATGTGTTGGTTGCTGATTATGTAGAAGGTCTGTTATTGCGGCAGCAGAGCAGAATACCGCACCTGGACGTGCTCTTGCTGTCTCCTGGATGTGCCAAACACGTTGATCTTCGCCACGCTGTGCTCTCTGTTAATGTTGACTTTGCCTGTCGGCACAGCATTACCGACCCTTTTTTGGTAAACGAGTTGAACAGAAAGTGGCTCTATTGCTAGCACAGTGAGTCGCGTTACCACTGGCAGACTTTACAGGCTGGAGAGATGGACCACAGGCCTCAGCTAGCCGAGGCCTTCTGTGCTGATGTGTTTGCAAGCCCCGAAAACTGCATCCGATGCAACTGAATGTGGGACAACTCCGCAGATCTGACATGCAGCATTTGGGGGACCGAAAAAAGGGGAAAAGACAGTCTTCTACACGTGGAAATTGGAATCGGGGGGAAGTGCAAGTACGACATAACAATTAGTATAAAATACATTTCAGAATTTAGGAAGCTTGTATAAGAGACGACATCAGCAATTGTAAGACAATGATCGCCATTAGGACCCCAACACCGCAGTTTTTCTCATACACGCCGGTGTTGCTGCAAGCTGGGTGGGAGCGTTGCATAAGAGGCTGTATGGATCTGGCTTCCTAAAACCAGATTTATTGTCGGCCGTCCAACGGTGTCTTGGTGTAGAGCAGCGATGCCAACGAAGTCGAATTATTATGAGAAGGTCCGATTGGTGTAGAGCATCAGGTATAGAATGACCCTGCGCCGCCTTCTCAACGCTGCCTTCTCATTGATCCTGCCTCCGGAGTTTTACGGTGGTCATGTTGTGATCACGGCAGAAATCACCAACGAAGTTCAGGTCTCCGTCAGTAATGATACTTTTTATAGAACCACAAAACTTCCAGAAACGATTAATAGATATCTGGGCCACTCTTTCTGTTGTAACCGAACTAGAAAAAGAGACAAAGGGGCATGCATGCTGAGCTTATTCATTACGATGTAGGTAGGGCCGTAGCTCCCTACTGCTGGTACACTCGTTACGAAAAACATTGGGATATGCGTGCAGATCCGTTAGGGGACTAGGCATGGAAGCGCTCCATGGCTTTTGCTGCTGGCACCCTATGCAAGTGGAAACGTGAGAGAGCCAAAGAATTCAGAAGCCCCTCTCCTGCTGAGTTTATATGCCAAGTCCTTGTTAGTTGCACCGGTCTCTTGCAGCAGCCGTTTTCAACAACACGAAACTTCCAACTCCGCCCCTCTTCCTAAAAGCCCCTTCTCTACTAGTTACCGTTATGAACCGGCATGCCCTGCGCGGGCGGTGTTCGCAGCTTGAACGTATCCCATTGAACCACTCTCTTTACGAATTTTCAGTGCAGGTGGCTTCCGCTCCCGTTTCCAGGTATCCTCGGCACTGCGGTCCGTGGGCGCTAAACTGGTTAGGAGATTGCGCTGCATATCACGAGCTGCAAGGCGCCTCCATGCAACTATTGCTGCAGTTCAGCCCTACATTCGCGTAAGCTGGTCCATGCAGTATGTGTTTGACAGCCTACACACACATATTTGGCCATCAACAGCCAGCGTGAAGTGAAAGTACAAGTACCAACTTGATAAACTTCCTACGACCCCAGGAAAAGGGCAGCCTGCCAGTATTTGTCGGCCAAGCAAGTGTACCCGCAGTGCCAATACTAGCCTTACACTTTCATGGAATAGAATCATATTACTGGCCACGCTCAAATGCACTTTTCGAATAAAGCCATGCATACAAAAACTAACGACTATGAACAGCCGCAACGCAATCCCCAGCCACCACCAGCCTCTCAGCAAGCGCCAGCTGCGGTAGTTCAGTAGTATTTATATTGTTACAAGTCCTCATTCAAAAGTTAAGTCATTCCTGTTGGGAGTTGACTATTTGCTAGGAAAACATGCTGATTCTACGAGCTTCAGGGTCCCAGCCCCGGCCGACTCTCCTGCTGCATCAGTGGTGTCTGCAGCACCACACTCAAGAGGCGACCATTTGATGTTTAATGTATTGTACTTTCTTACAGTCTAAGCAGTTTTTTTGTATGCTGCTGATAAAGTAGCAGCATGGCCTCTTCGTTACACACGGCGAAGCGATGGTAGAGCCAAGCACTGCCGACCTTGGTCTTAGGGCAACTGAAGGCCAGGCTGCTGCTTCCGCTTCCTCTAAACCAGCACAGTGTGTCGTTGTACGTTCAACTGCTACGTCTTGTGACCTTCGGAAACCCGTGTCTTCTTCTGTTGGCAATGCTGTCAGTGCCTCTGCCGTTGCCAACGTCTGTGCCGCCCCAGGCTCACCTTTCCGTCCTTTGCGTTTCCTTCAACTAGTTGGCCTCACGGGGCTTCTCGCCGCTACAGCGTCTGTTTTAGGGAAGCTAGCCTGCAGCTTCAGCCCCAGTGATCCGGTTCCGCAGCTCTCAGCCGCCCTCTTACATTGGTTGTGTCCCACTCTACCAGTCCACCGAGACGTGCTGTTTGTGCAAGGCGATGGAGACTGTCACTCTACGCAGTTTAATCTGAAACCTCATGGTTTTGGATCCCTGATAATTCAAGCGGGGAGAGCGACGGCGTTGCTTGCTACGTCCGGCCCGCACTGCAAGTTCGCAGCTCCAGAGGCGTTGGGTGGGGAAGTATTTTTAAGTGCACTTGCCTGTTTCTTTTGCTCTGTCCTGCTCCTGCGTGTCTGCCTCTTCGGGAGCATGCTTGCGTGTAACGGCCTTATGCTGAATTTTCATGTCAAGACCTTGTTAGTTGCACCGTCCGCTGGCAGCAGCAGCGTCGCAGCCTTTGCATCTAACTTCCTTAGCTCTGTCGTTTTGTCTTGGCTAATTCTTGGAGAGCATTTGAGCTGCCGATTTTTCGCTGGTGCGGCCTGCATGCTCCTGGGAGTGGCGCTGCTTTCCTCCTAGAAGACGCACAGCTAATCAACGAGCCACCGTCGTAGAAGGGGCATAACCAGTAGTGCCCATCAGTTTCTGTTGCTTTTCTGGCGGATAAACGTTTCTTCCGTTCACGCGGCATTCTGTCTTTTTGGTACCAATGGAGCTCCCTGCTCAAGCCAATGGGGGCAAGAGTGTTGGCATCGCTCACAGCACGATGCATTGCTCATCCTCTTCGCTTGCACAGGACACAGATTACCTTCACGAGAGCAGCGCAGATGCTGCACTTGCCGGGGGTAAAGTTTCCGAATCAGCAGACAGCGTGAGGGAGGAGGGACTGCGAGCTTTCCGCGCCGGTGATTGGAGGGGGGCAACAGATGCGTGGAGCCGTGGGCTCCGAACGCTTGACTACATCTTAGCCCGGGAGGATGAGTTCGATGAGGACAAGAGAAAAGAATTCCTCACTGTACGTCAGAAGCTTAAGGGAAACTTAAGGCTGCGGAAGCGCACAAGGCACGTGTAGAATTTCGGTTTCTTAGTTACATGGCTGCATAGCTTACCGCTACCAAAGTGTGGATGTATATTTGAAGTAAACATAGTGACTTTGTGATTGCCTTTTTCTCCCTTGCGCGTGCATGCGGCTGCAGATGCACCAGTCGTATTTGTTGAATTTGTCACTCTCTACCCTTAAGGAGGGCCGCTGGGCTGCGTGCATCCTGTATTGTGAGAAAGCGCTGCAGCGGGACCCGACAGCTGTGAAGGCTCTCTACAGAAAGGCTCAGGTGCGAGGCAGCAAAGTGTAGCAACAGAGCATCAGGAGGTCCTTTTGTTTAAGGGTGACTGCTTCACTGTAGACTAGTTTTAGAATCGGCCGAAAATTCGAGACCAGGAGGAAACACGGACTTTTTCCATGATTAGAATGGCTTAGCAGTAAACGCCGATGTACCATGTGTGCTGTTTTGTGTTACCGAGCAGGCGCAGCAGGAGTTAGGGGATTTTGACGGAGCGTTGGCGACCTTAGATCGTTACTTGAGTGTGTCTCCGGGGAGTCCTCTGGCCTTGTCGCTGCAGGCCCAGTTACGGCACCTGAAGGCGGCGCACGCAGTAAAAGAAAAGAAGCTGCTCCAGGGGATGTTCCGCAAACTGGAGCATGACCCGCGATCGGAGGCGACTGGAGCTGCTGCTGCAGGGGCAGCACCGAAACAGAGAGGTTTACTGACTTATGTGAAGACAGCTGTGAAGGACTGGTTTGGGGGGTTCGCTTCGAAGAAGCAATCCAGTACGGATTGCCCGCAATACAATCAGAATATGATGCACGACATTGCCGCGGTGCAAGCAGCTATGCGAGCTGCCGGTGTGGATAGCAATAAAAACTACGACGAGTGCAGTCAGAATGCCGTGGCGGAGGCTGTAGCTGCCATGTTCGGGGGCAGAGGTAGGAATGGGACTCCGAACACGGAGGACCTACGGCAATTCACAGATCTGTTGAAGAAGTATCAAACCGTGCAAGCAGGGGAGGCGTCGTTCATGGATAGGCTGAGATTCCGCCTCTCTCTAGTGTGGTTCGGCATTGAGCATATCTGTGTATCCTTCTGTTGCAAGCGCTGCCGAAAAAGACGAACACAGCAACAAGAACAAACGGAACCCGAGTGGGAAGACGTGCAATCCACAGTGTCTGCGGCTCCCCGCAAACCAACATTGGAGGGCAGAGATGACAGGAGCATCCGTTACGGAGCCCAGCGAAGGCAGCAATACCGCCATTCAGTAGCAACTGCTACTAGAAGACGCAGGAATCAGCAACAACTTACCAAGGGAAGGACCTCAAGCAGTAGAATCGAAGATCTTGACGAAATGAGCGACGGTGGACGTTAAGAAGCAGAGTAGCAGCATCGGAAGAAGCTGCAAAGGGTAGGGCTGCTGCTTCTTCGTGTTCCTGCCCCTGCCGTCGCAGCGGGTGGAGGATGATTACTATCTATATGCCTCTAGAACCAAAAGGCTGCTGCTTGACAAGCTGGAGAAACATCTTTTGTCCGGGAGGCAGCGTGTATTGCCTCTTCCGTCCTCACGGAGGCTCGAGGCAATATTTTTTTTCTTGCAGTGGGCACCTGTGCCCGTGGCGATTGGGCGTTCAACAGCCGGTCTTCCATCACTGCTGTTCGTAAAGACCAATTCAGCGCAAGAACTTACACACCTCAGCTTCTTTTCCCTTGTGAAGTGCAATCTATCCAGCCATCTGGACGATGCAGCATTTAGTCAGCCATCTATCTGTATGCAGCGTTTACCCAGCTATCTGGATGCCCCTGAAACTAGGTATATGAGGACGGGGTAAAACCGGTACAGTGTTTTGCCAGGATCAACTTGAGAATTCCCGCAGTTAGACAATTGTAACGGACGGTTTGCCAACGGGCGATATGCTTGTATGTTGTTGGTAATGGGTTGGTCGAATGCTAACCGACCACGCAGGGAGCGTTTCAATGTTCTGGGTGCTACCAGCGGGGAAGGTGAAGTCAGGACGCAATCAAGGGGGCGACGCCCGGTTGTGCTGCTTTTACACGTGGGTTTGCACACTCACTGTGACATGGCGTAGACTGGCAGGGACTACACAAAGACGGGTGCAAGCGTTAAAGCCGAGCGTGCTAGTGCACTCTCCTGACCTAGTTCAAATACGCATGTGCTGGTAGGCAAGGTCAAATGCGGGGAGGCAAGAGCAAACCGTGCCAAAGGAGCAGCTGACATATCCCACTAGGTTTTCTTCGTGGGAAGAACTGATACGCAAAAGAGGATGTTCCGTTACTATTATGCAGCCATCATCCAAATTGGCGCATTCAAAGGTATTGGCTGACGTAAACGCTGCTGAAGTCCTGTGGGATGCATAACTTGCACTGGCAGCCCCAATCAATCAATTCCCCAGCAGCTCCGTGCTGGCAGCCCTCCCCACAAGATTCGTGCGTGTTTAGATGCGGGTTTAAAACGGGGTTGGGGCATCACCCGGTCAGTGCGTCACCTATTGGCAACAGACGAGCAAGCCTCCGCAGTTAGCTACCCTAGGCAGTCCCCTAGGCGTCACAGCTTCATTACCCTCTGCAGCAATCGGCTGCGTCACAGCCGAGCAAGGATGGAGCCGTTAGTATGTGAATATCTACGAACCCCCCGGACGCTCCTCAGTGTTTGCCTCCGAGAGCCTCTTAGGTTTAAGTCGTAGCGCCTACTGGGGCTCCAGCCAATGATGCAAGCAACAAGCAATAAACGCCAATATCCAGCTGCCGGCTAGCGCAAAAGCCAATTCACGCCGGCACCTGATTGCCTATGTTTGTGTACGGTGCGACGGATGAGCATTCCTTCATTAGAATTCTGCGGCGCGAGCATTGGGGCGTTCCACTTCGGGATCAACAGGCTCAGGTTCAGGTTCCAGCACCGCACCGTAGCTCAAGCCCAAGACTTCTTCTACGCTAACTGATACGAATTTTGGACCTGGATTAAAGTCATCAACAAGATCCTGCGGATCCCCCTTCAGTTGACCAATGCGTTTGCGGTAGTACAGACGCAAGCGGTATTGCTCTTTCATCCATCCGTCTATCATGACGACGCGAGTGGCCAACTCGGTTTCTGAGATTTCCTCTTCCCGCATTCGTGGTTCCGCGGCGTCCAGCGCCGTCACCTCATCAGCTGAGAGTTGCAATATATCAGGTATGGGTTCCCCTCTCCGTTCGTAATAGGTTATTTCCCTTTTCCGTCTCACTTCCCATGCCTTCTTATCTGTCGCCTGACGAAGCTCAACAAACAGCTCCGGGACCTCCAGCGAGACCGGGGGGCGACGAAGCACAGAGTACGCTAGCTG
Organism: Eimeria sp. OTU-X; assembly: GCA_904066255.1. Lineage (NCBI taxonomy): Eukaryota > Apicomplexa > Conoidasida > Eucoccidiorida > Eimeriidae > Eimeria > Eimeria sp. OTU-X. Next base: position 9,473 of record CAJFCX010000488.1, read on the forward strand.
CAACAACTGGGGATTGTTTTTGACCTTCTTCGGGCCGCTCAGCACGTCGCGATATATTGCCTGGTTCAAACATTCCAAGGCTCCCTGATACTTCGGCCTAAACTCAGCCACCACACGGGCAACGGTAGTAGCCTAGCGCAATCGCCTTATTTCACGAGCACTGTCCTAAAGTGGCAAAATTTTGTTGCATTAACAAATTAGCCGAGAGCAAAGGGGGAGAATACACACTTTATTCCTATATCCACAAAGACTGTGCGCTGACAGAGGAAAAGAGCTGCACTTACGGTGTTTGCAGGCGGGGAACGAAGACTCTGTCTACGAGTTCGTTTAACAATTGCGCCTCCTTTGCTTGTTCATGAAGAGGATGGCCTGACTCCTGAAAATGCACACCCGAGAGTTGCCGGATATTTCTTACTGGCACTAAATAATACACACATAGTAGTACTCCACTGCAAAATCATTTCGCCAAAGATGGAGCCCTATACTCATACTCATCGTGTGTAAATCTCAACTGACTTAGTTTAGTTCTAAACTAAACCAAGTCAGTTGCAAACCCTCGACCTTCAAGAAGATGCCTCCGTCTTTTACAGAAAATCGTTAGGCTTATCGCGGTAACTGGAGGGAGAATAATATGGGAGCGACGTACCTTTGCCGCATCGGCGAGGGAGCCGAAGATGCTCTCTATGAGGTTCTTCCCGGGTAAAGGCAGAGGGGTGATGCTGTTGGTTACGGAGCCCCTCAGGTTGCTCTGCTTCCTGGAATCACCACCCTTTGCATTGTGATCCATCTTGTTCACTTCATCTTTGTCAACTTGCTCGCCGTCTTCGCTTGCTTGGTGTATTGAAGAGTTCTTTGCGCTGCTTTGTGAAGCATCACCACCTGCCGATCCGTTACCATCACTTCCCCCCAAACTGTTTTGATCTTCTTCGTCATCCTGACCGTTGGATCCCGCTGCTTCAACGGCCCAAATTTGGCCGAAATTGACACCAAAGAAACCAACTCGGTTGCTCGGCTCTGGTGGTCCCTGGAGCGTGCCCAGTACAAGCACAGCAGCAGCTGCAGCTGCCGCATGCCTCAAAAACTTCGAAGTCGTCATTGTTACAAGCTTGCAAGTCATACCAAATCCGTGGGCTGTATGCAATTGAGGGAAAAGAAAAAGAACTGCCGCTACTCCCTCTTGCAACGCCCAGCCAACGAAGAGGAACAGTGCCGCCCCTACAGGTGCGCTTCTACAGCAGAACTTTTGAATTAGTGTCAAAATAAGCAGGTAATACTGCAAAAGACATAAACTCTCCGATAACGCTGCGGCCCCAAAGGGATGGTCGAAGTAGCAAGCAGCCGGTGTCACCGCGAGGCGTACTCGCCAGTGGAATGAGGCGAAACGCCGGAAGCCCTTGAGCAATCTAATTTGAAGGTTCAAAAAAAATGTTCTCCATCAAAGAGAATGTAGGAAGCAGGAGAAAAGTTCCAACAAAGCAGCAACAAAGCCAAGAAACATGCCCGCGGCAGCAGCCAGATCAATCGCTCTCACCAAGTGGTTGGCAGGGAACGGGCGTCCCACAGAAGCATCCGTTAATCGGGGAGGAGACCATTGCTATGTATGAATCGCTTGATTACTTTATCGCTCATGACTCTCAAATAGAATAAGAAATCCTTACAGTGCCTACTATATGCCGCAAACCGCACATTAGTCTATCATGTTTCACATCTAGTTGGCAGCATCGGCAGCATCGCTATGCAGTTAAGTTGGAATAAGAGTAACGCACGAAACTGTGCGGTCCCTATATGGTTTAGGCGTTCTTTTGACTCTTGTTTTGTATCATTTATAACAAGATCTCTGAATTTCTTAGCAATTTGGCTTGCATGCTGGCGGTCGGGATGCCGACTTGCATGAGCTGTTTGGCAGTGGCATCCACTGACTGTTCCAGCGTATAATTATCTGGAGAAGGACACATACTAGCACTAGCATTGCTTGGCAGATAGATCTGCTGCCTTAAAGGGAAAGGAGGGAATACTCACCGGATCGTCCCTGAAGATGTTTTACTGGATTGCACGTTTCTGCACTTATCGCTGCTTTCGTGGTTTTGGATTGGCCTCGAGCTGTCATGCTTCACAAAACGTAGGTTCTGGTGAATATAATAGAGGCACCTGCATTTAGGATTTTAGTCCTGGGAGTGTTTGGCATGGAATCCCAAGTTGTCACCAAATGCGAGCAACACAGTGAAGCTCCAAAGCTGGAGCATCTTTTCCTTCCCATTTGTCTTGAATCCAAATTGGAATGAATAAGAGCAGCCAGCGCGACTTGGCTCTGTTGAAGCTGGAAGGCACATCACCGGCCGAATGAGGGGGGCTCTCCAACATATAGGCGATGGAAGGATAGTGTAGAATGCGACCACTGAGCAGCCTACAGTGATCGCAGGTGGCTTATCTCCAGAGGCAATGCACTTCTTGAGAAAAGCCGTTCCACAAACTGGGATTTCGCTTCCCTGAGAAGAAGGCAAAAAAGACGCTGCAGTGGGGAGGTTTCGTTCCACGGTAGTGTCGACTGCTCCGCTGGCACACCAGATTGGTCGCTGTTTCCTATGCTCGTTTTACCAGATATTCCTTCACCCTATCGCTGAGCTGCAGAAAATAGGAATTTGACATGTACTTCTGTGGTGGGAAACTGCATGATAGGCATCCAGGAACTCGAACAAATCCTAAATCAATGCTGTGTAAAGATGGCAACTCAAATTTGCATCATCGGGAGCAGCCGAGGTTGCTCCCTCTGTACGGGGTGTAACCCGTAGCCTCTGGCAGTATTGCCTATCCGTATAACCAAACGTTGATTCCTGGAAATAAAAGAATCCACAGATCAATCAAATAATAGCACAAAGAGATAGAACAAAATGGAAATGAGACTGTTCGACGTTAAATAGCTGTTACTTGATGCCAATCCACTGAATTTACGGCCACTGGAGTTGCTGCGTGCACCTCTCTCTTTAAGTTTTGTTGTAGTTTCTGCAGTTGGTCAGACACACTACAAAGATTAATATGCATTTAGATGATTGCGCGCAGTCGCGTGCCTCATCTGCAAGCTTCTTTCCGCACTTTAGGAGAATGAATCCAACTGAGCATGGTTGAGCAGAAGTTGCACTTTGTTCATCACCACGCAGCTTAACTCAATAAAAGGGTGCCACACATTCAGTAGGCAGCGCAGTTTCGCTGTTGCATGCTTAGTATAAGAAAAACCGCGTTACGGCTTCAGAAAATAGAAGCAATAAACCGGTTGTTAAGGCCACTGCAGAAATTCCAAAACACATTGGTAGAATTACGCAAGCGACAATTGGTTGCCTGCCACTGAATCAAGGGCAAAGCCATCTGTCTATGATTGCGCATGATGATGGAGATAGTGCTTTAAAAGCCACTCCACCTATCTACCTGTGTTCACAGCAGCGCTTTGACTACTTTTTCTTTGGTATCGGTTGTAGGTGTGTCTCCACAAATTCTTCTGTTCGGTGTGTCCGGCGAAAGGGATTAAGTGTTGGTCCCGTGCCAGTTGCACGCGGTTCATGAGTATTTACAGTTGTGAAGCGCCTCCCCCAACGCTTCGTTTCATATGCCAAGGTCTGGCGATCCGATTCTTCCATGGAAATGTCTCCAACTGGCGACACTGGAGGCGTTCCCTGAACAACTGCCGGAGTAGATGATAAAGGACGGTGGGATAAAGGCACGCTCCTAGTGCCGTTTCCTTCCACAGGTTCAGCCTGCACATTTTGTGTGCTTACCTCTTCTTTTCCCACTGCTGTCCCCCCTTGTGCTGCTGCTGTCATATCAGAGCTGCGACCCCTCAACCATCCCACAGCAGCATGCGATATACCACTTCCCCCTTCCTGTTGAGCAGGGTGTTGTCTGCCTGCTGTTGCCACCTTGCCAAAAATGGAATAGGCACTGCGCAAGGCCAATGATACGCGCCTTCCCAAACCGGAGACGGCCCCTTCAGATTCAACTGTGGGATTCTCCTCAAGAATTTTAGCTTCCACTTCCGGACTCTGCAGGCGTTGAGCTGCCTTCGTCGGCCTACCTACAAAGGGTACAAACGGAGCTACAGAATAAGCAACACGCCTCCCAGGTGTCTTACTAGGATGTGTTTCCAATTGTTGAGACGACTGAGCATTAGATCCAGTTGAGCTACCGCCCTCGATATTTACTGTTCTGTTAGCTATCGCTTCTGAAGGTGTTACATCGTCTGCAACCTCATGCTCAGATGCCGCAATAGATGCTAGAGTGTCTTCTAGACAAAGCGGTTTCTCTCCTGCTGCACCTTGGGACAATTTCTGTGACAGTGATGAATCCTTTGCGTCGCTTTGTTCCGCCATATTTCCTCCGAATTCACCAGGTTTCTCGACATCTGCAGGTGGGTGTGGAGCAGCATCTGGGCTGCTGTGCTCAAGTACATCCTCGTTTTCAGCTTGAGCTGGTTCGGTTGAACAAGGGTTATTATCCCCGTTGCCTTCGCCTGTCACAGGGTCACTTTGGCAAACAGGTGAAGACGAACCCAGCTCTCGTGCAGCGCGGCGCAGTGCATGTTGCGCAGCATCGGGAACACCTTGAGGATTGAGAACAATTGAGCTGGGTGATATGCTATCGGCCAAATATGCCCTTCGCGCGACGGACGGAACTGCCTTTACAGGCATGGGGCTCTCAGCAACACCCGCTGCATCTGGACCGCTGAAGGTATAGCACGCGCCTCTTGCTATGGTTAGTGGTAGACCAAGCTGGGCAATTTCATTTGTCGGCTGCCCCACATGCTGCCTTCTTTCGGCTTCTGCATCAAACCCACCAACGGGAATTGAATGCCTAGTTCCACTACACAATCGGTGACAGCTTGCACCAGTAGCACAAACAACGTCTGATTGCTTCTGATTTGGTGGTAGTTCTTTGTTGGGCCCCAAAGCCACCGTTTCAAAAGTGGAAGGAACCTCTTCTGGGGTAAGTTTTGTATCTTGAATGCAGGTTGGCTCGTTGTCCGTCTTCCCTGCATATTCACATTAGAACAAAGGCACTGCTTAATCATATTGCAGCCGGACCATCAAAGACTTTTGTGCAAACCTACATTGCACCATTCGTACCTGAGAGATCCGCCACCTCTGTGGTCGAAGACGTTCTTATCTGGCGAGGAGAAACACTCAAGGGGACTTCAGATACTGAACGACCGTCTACACAGGGACCAGCCTTTTTGGTCACGCTCAATTCTAAAGCGACATCATTAAAGGGCTCTGAGCCACGAGGCTCTACGCCGGTTGTCCCAGTACATTTAGTAGTTCCAGTAGTAAAGTTCCACTTCATAGAACGCACAATGGACGCCGCTTGAATCCATGTTCTTACTTCGTGGCCACGCCACATAGCTTGAAGCCGAATCGCATCCTGAGGCAAACAACAAGGGACAGAACGACTGCTACATATTGCACCTCTCCATTTGATTATGCACTGAAGAGGGGTCATCAATGCTTACCTTGATATCCTTCTCAGTTGGGAGCAACGGATCATGTGCTGCTTCTTCAGCCGATGCTTGTGATAGAGAATCACGGGAAGATTTACTTGACGAAAGTCGCTTTGGCCTGTTTTCATCCTTAGTTCGTAAGACCGGTGAAATGCATGGAGGTGCTGGAAGGGTACTTACACAAGTTCTTTTAACAAATTCAGTTTTTGTCACAGACGGAGCAACCTCCTGGGTTCCTTTGGTGTCGACACTTGCAGGTTGCTTCCTTCCACATTTGAACCTCTCAGAGCGAAAGCTTGTTGGAGCAGGCAGGTCATCAGGGGGTCCCGATAACAGTACTTCCGCCGGAGGGGGTGAGACTGCTTCAACGGAAACAACTACGGGTGGCTTACTATGAGAGAATGATTGCCCAGCTAGTTTTGGCGCCTCATGATGTTGCTTTTGAGCCTCTATTGCATGTTGTGAAAGCTGTTGTAGGGCTGCTTGATCAACACCTCCAGACGCAACTGGCGTGCCTACACGCTTAACAAAACTTTGCAAAGAGGAGCCTTGCTTGGGGACTGCCTTGACCGTAAGTGTCTTGCCGCCTGTGGTGTGTGTGGGGAGCCTCCTGAGCCTTCCCAGCTTGGATAATTCCATATTTTGCTGAATGCGCAATCTTTCATCCTGAACAGCACGAGGATTACCCTGTACATCACTGTACTGGACACCTAAAGCATGGGTGTCCCGATCGGCGATATCTTTGCAGTGGAGCCCCTTAGGAAAACTCTTTTGAAAGCGGTCTTTATCCCCCGCTGAATGAAACGCACGACCAAGCAACAGAGCATGTAATTCTGGCCGGTTGAAGTTCTACTCAACCGGCTACTGAAGAACCTGAGCCACTTACGTGGGACGAATGGAGATGCACAAAAGCACAACACTAACAATAACATGTCAACCAAGCACAAGCATAAACAAACAACGCCTTCTCACAACGTGCAATTTCCCCTATCCTAGAAAGAGTGTAACCGTAAAAAAAAACTATCAGCTCCAGTTACCAAACAGCTCGAACATTCGCGTACCCACACCTTCTGCATCCCTCACTTTGCCTCCTTCACCACCTTCGCGCTCTTCGCGTTCCGCCTCCTCCTTCGTCAAAGGTCCATACACGGCTTGTTCCTCCCTAGCCGCGTGTACAGCGGGTGATGCAGCTGCTGCTGCAGGTGCAGGTGGTGCTTTTCCTGCAGCTGCAGGTGACGGAGTGTCGGATGTTTTTGGTACAGTAGCTTTGGTTGCCGGTCGTGCAGGAGGAGGCCCTGCTGTCTTCGCCTTGCTCACACCCTCTAAAGCCTTCACCTTCCCTCCTTCACCACCTTCGCGCTCTTCGCGTTCAGCCTCCTCCTTCGTCAAAGGTCCATACACGGCTTGTT
>CAJFCX010000489.1:0-16297 GCA_904066255.1 Eimeria sp. OTU-X
CACCTACCCCGACACAGGTGTAAATGGAGGGATCAACTGAGACATAAATAATATCAGCAAGTAAAGGCGAGAATAGAAGTTCATGCGGACAAAATACGGATGAAAACAACTCAGTGGAGGCACAGAACCAAAACGGACACACAGGAGCAGGTAAACAGAGATATTGGAGCCCTGTTTGGATTTTATCTCGGCTAACCTCTGCTGCCCTCTGCCTGACGGCGACTTCTTGCGTTGGCTGAGCGCACCGCAGCACTGCGGAAGCCCACAAGGACGCCCACTCGTTCTGCGGTGTTTCGAAGCAAATAAAAGTGCTGCGCATCTCGTTGCCGTTGTTGTTGTTGTTGCCGCTGCTGCACCTCGTCCTCTTACTACTGCTGCTGCTGCTGGCGACTGCAGTAGCTAAGCATCTAAGCAGTGCAGCTCCCAGCCTCGTCCAGGCGTTCGCAGCGCCATTACTCGTAACGGCAGCCGCCGCAGCCGGCGCAGCTGCAGCAGCAGCTGCTGCTGTTGCTTCCTGCGGGTGCAAAACGCAGGAATTCTGGCAGAGCCGAGGATGCGCTGCAGCGAAACTGGCAATGGCAGCCAGTGCCTCGCAGGCGGCCACCCGCAAAGGAGCAGAGCCGTAGGGTAGACCCCACAGCGAGCTAACAGGGCCTTCTGCTACCGACATTGTCTTCGTGGGTGTGTTCCCGACCATGGCCCCAATCCCGCGGTGGTCGGCCAACAGGCTCCAACACAGCTTCCATAGAGTCGTGAGGCCCGCAGCTGTCTCCTCTGCTGGAGGCAATGCGTCAGCATCCACATGCTGTTCCAAATTCTCATGGGAATAATCTGAACTCGCATGCCTACACGTAAAGCCCTCATGAAGTCCCTGCGCAAACTCTAGACTCTCATACTTAAAATTACACTGAGCTCGCGTCAGGTCAGCCACTGCTAACAGCGCCGATTCCAAGGCTTGCACATGCACTGACAAGGCAATCGCCTCCCTCAGTATTCCAGCCACATCTCTGAGAGCCCGCAAATGAGTAACTGCCGCTCGTCCTGCAGCAGGCTGTCGGGATCGGAGGTGCCTCTCCACAAGAAGACGTAGCGAGACCGCTTGGAGGACCGGAAGACCCACGTGAAAAATGAAATTGGGTTCTCTTGACCCAGGTGCTTCTGTTGCCACCGCTGCTAATCTCCCTGCATCGACTTCACTCTGGATGGACGGAAGACCAAGCGCTGCTGTACTGGCGGCAGCAACCCGGTCCCAAAGCTCCACTTCGTATCTCTCGGGGACCACAAGGGCGACGGCCCGTAGAACCTGGAGCACCAGCACCCGCTCCAGGGCGTTACGTCGGCACGCTCCCCCTGCGGCTGCCTGCTGCAGCTGCCAGCTCATTTTCTGAAGCTTCTGAGTCCGCTCGGCCCCCTTCGCACCTGCCAACGCTTCCTCCACTAAACCTGCAGTCTCGGGGCGGCTCAGCAGCTCCAAAGCCAACAGCAGCAAACCGCTCCGTTCGTTTGCGTCCACCCGACGCTGCGTTCGACCCGCAGCTGCAGCTTGTGCACCAGGATTATCAATACCTGTTGGAGCAGAAGAGGACTCTGCCTCCATGGCATGTGCGCTAGGGAAGGAAGCTGCCTCGCCTGGAGTAACAGCAACAGCTACTGCAACGCTGAGGGCCTCTAAAAGACTGCCAGCCCCCCACATGCGGGTGCGTTGCAGCACATAGGAAGCCAACGCGCGCGCTGCAAGGGCACGGGAAGCAAACGACACTGCTGCCAAACAGCAGCACAAAGAACGCAGCATAAGCAACAGCCAAGCTGTGGCCTCTCCGTCTTTCGTTGCTTCCCGATTCACCCCTACAAGGGTGTGTGCAACTAGATGCTGCGAAATAGTAGCGGCAGCAGCAGTAGACCCTTCCAGAACACTCGCATCCCTTGAGCCCTTGCCGGTACAGCCGCCGCCTTTGCAGATGACGCTGCAGCCGCCAGCCCCTGCTGCAGCAACCTCGCCAAGCTGAGTCAGTATTGTGTTTGGAGGGCTGTTTTCCAGCAGAGTCTCAAGGGCAGGGAGGTCTGAAGCAGCAATGGAGCTAAAGTCTGTGCGGGTCAGTAGTAGCAGCACTGCGACTGCTGCATCCTGCTGGTGTTGCTGTTGCTGCTCCAGTTGAGCTCTCTCCGTTGAAGGCGAAAGTCCAACAAGCAAATTGTTGATTAACGAAGGAGCATGAGGAGGCCCGTAATCTGCCAAGCCACGGACGAGCAACGCAGCACTGTGTGGAACTACCAATCGCCGGTAAAGTTCCTGCTCCTGGGGTTGCTGTTCCCGGTCATGGTGGTGAGAGGAGCTGAGCTTCGGTTGGTCACCGTCATTCTCGCGCACCGTATGTGTGACTGTACTGACAAGCGGGATGAGGGCCCGTGCCAAGTGGGGACGCAGCAAAGGAGCGGCAAAACACGAGAAGCCGATGGACAATAACCCGCATCCAGCACCCGAGCTACTGCGAAGAGCAGCTCCGCTGCAAAACTCAAAGGCGTTTACTGACGCGCGCTGCGTCTGCAAATGAGCACAAGGGCAACAGCAGCAGACAGCAGCAGGGGACAGATAAGCAAGGATCGTTACACACTTTAGGTGGTTTGTTTTGTCGCTCCTCGCAAAAGCCTTTGGCTTAGGTACTTTGGAGACCAGCAAACCTTCGCATGCTACTAGCAATAGGATCTAGGGAAGGAGTTGGGAGGTGCGGCTTTGGGCCTAAGTATTGTCCTTACTTCGTCGTCAGTGCCCGCCAGGCGTTTGGTGGTGGCAACCTGAAGAGAACTTGCTGCGCTGCGCACAGGAAAATCTGTTGACGAGATTGTTTGAATTGAGATAGCGAGTGCGGCAGCCGAGAGCGTCATTGGGGAGCTAGACCCTGGGTGTACAGCCATTTTGAAGACTTCGACATCTCGGGCCCCTGCTGTAGCGCACATCGACGGGCTCACACTTTGAGCAGTACGGCCTTCGGGAAGTATTCCTGTCACCCCCGTGGGCTGCGGACACTGCGTGGTGCTGCTGTTATTGTTGCTGTTGTCGCCGGTGCTGCTATCGTTGATGCAGTTGTAGTCGCCGATTTTGCACATCCAAGAGTACCGAACTGCATCATCTGCTTCTGCTGCTGCCGATAGCACATCGCACGCTGAGACTTCGGAAGAAGAGGCAACAAAAGACCGCAGCAAGTTGAGGGCGTGGACCTGGGCGCCGAGAGCTGCGCCAGAGTCACAGGCATACAAAACTGGGGGAGAAAAGAATAGGGGAAGAAGTAGAGAAAGACAGACAGAGCGAGCCCGATATGGGGAGGCACATAACGACTGAGCTAGAGCTAGATATAGGTCATTTGCACAGAGAAGCTCCTGTGTCTGCCCTTGGTTTTGCTGCTGTCGCTGCCTTTGTCGGGTCAGAAGGTAATGCAGCGGCAGGTATAGCTGCTATTTCTCGCGTTCCGTAGCCACAAAAGCGAGAAGATTGGTTTGAAAGGTTTCACTTGATACAGAGAGCATCGCATTAGAGTGCTGCATTGTTTTGATTGTAACGGTGGTTATTGGTGTGGCCATTGCTGCTGGTCCTCGTATTTGTTGCTCGTCTCGGCTAAAATTACCAGTCCCACAATTGCGATTATTCCAAACATTATCCTTATAACAGCCCATATTCACGTGGCTAATTGGATACACCTGTCGACATGGCTCTATTCAAACCGCTGCCATGTAAGCATCGGCGCCTATACGGCTGTTTCCTGTCTTCCCTCTATCGTCAGAATTGCACTTGTACGCAACAACCCATACAGAAGCTCAAGATCTGTTGTGGAGCTCACCATGTTTATGTATGATGAGCTGTTTGGGTATCTGCCGCTATCCTATTTGTGAAGTCCGACAAAACAGTCTTAGAGTTTACCAAGGAGGGATCAGGGGTTTATCAGCCACGTACCGTCTGGGGCAGCTGCAAAGAAAGGCCGCAAGCGACCGGCAGCCAACGGCAAGAGGCAAGAGACAACGTGCAGCAGAAGGCCAAAGTCCAAATGCTCCCCCTTCGCACCCTCCCTGACTAAGACAGCACACAAGCAACAGCCGCAGCACAGGCACTAACAGCATCAGCAGCACAGGCAACACGTAAATACAGCTGTGTACAATAACTTTAGGTTAGGCGATCCAGATGGGATCGCGGAGACTGGTACGCTGCTTAAGGATAAATAACTTACCCCCTAGCAAGGCCCTAAACACAAACCCCAGACTTTTGCTTTTGCGTACTGGGGGCGGGGGGCCTGTAGTTCCTCGGCGGGCACTTAGCGGCATCCGAAAGGCACGTAGGAGAATTGCTGCTGGGTGCTGCTGTTGGTGCAATTCCATTCCGGTAGCTCCGGCATGTGGCAACAGCAGCAACAGGACTTCATCTGCCCATTGACGGATGAGCCTCTGCAGCGAAGGAATCTTCGAAGCGTTAATTTTAATGCACAGAGCGGCGAGGGCGTCGTGCAGAAACTCGAGGGCCCCTGTAGCACACGGGTGGGGCAGCCGCAGCAAATGCACAGGCAAAGAGGGATCTGAGTCTACTGGACAATAGTGGCTGTTCGCCGATTGCTAAACACTAAGCACCTCAAAACATAACCAAAAGGAAATATGTTTCACATGCCGCTCCTGCTGCTGTATTGCTGCCTTCCTGGCTGCAGCCGATGTCTATACAACACAGCGTCTCTGCAGCAAACGTTCGAATTCCTAGGATGCAATTTACCCATATGTCTACAGGCCAAGAGAAACTCAACAAGGTCTGATCCTAGCGCTGCCACCTCATCAACGCTGAGTAGCAGAAACGGCTGCTGCTGCTGTTGTTGTTTTTGTTGTTCCAACTCTACCACCTCCACATCCTCCGTACCGTGCCCCTCGCGAAAATCGTCTTCAAACCCGCTTGTTCCTACTTTTGCTGCTACTGTTGCTACTGCGTTTATTGCCGCTGTTGCAGCTTCCTTTGCTGTTGCTACTCCTGAGGACTGTTCAAATCGAGCGAGCTTGCAAAAGGCCATAAGGCACTCTGTAGCCCCCTTGACTGCCCTCCAAGAACAAAAGGCCAAAAGCTGCTGCTGTGTTTCTGTATCTTCGCCGTTGTGTTGGCATACCACCAAGTGGCCCCGACAATCCACCTGAAGCTGTTTCTGTCTGTGGTGCTCTGGCTGCTGTTGTTGCTGTGTCTGCTGGCTCTGTGGCTGGCCTGTGCTGCTGTTGGCCAAATTGGCGGCAAACGGCACCTGGCCGTTGGCTGTCCCCCGTTTAGGTTCGTTCACATCTGATGCTGTTGTGGCTTCTGCGTCCGTTGCCGATGCTGCTGTTAATGATTCTGTGTCTGCGTCTGGCAAGGCCAGCTGGGGTGTGTCTTCTTCGTCTCCAGCAGCGACAACTGAAGTGAGGCAACGACAAATACTCAACAACAGCAGCAGCACACGTTGTTGCCAGTCCCTCCAAGCGATCACTGCCTCTTCGCAGCCGCAGTTGCTTGGCTTGCTGCTGTTGCTGCAAGTGACCTGCAACAAACTTGGCTTAATTGTGGAGAGACAAACCTCCAGAACCCCAAGGATCCCATGCAGGCCCATCTGCGGCTCAGACAGGGCCAAGGGGCTCTTCTGCACTGCAGCAACACGAACTTCTACTGCTGTTGTCAGAATACACAATACCCTTAATAGCCCTCCACAAACGTAACTCATGCAGCTTTTGTTGATGCTGGTGTTTGATCTGCCGTTGCTGCTGCCGCTGCTGCCGCTTCTGGGTAGTAACGGGGGCACTGCTTCAGCTGCAGTGACCTGAAGGGCCGGCGGCAGTATCCGCCTAAGTGACTCCTCAAGCGCAACACAGAAGACGGTTTGCCGCTGTATAACGGCGGCAGGCAGTTCACAGGGAGGACCTCCAGGAGCAGAAGCAGCAGAAGTCGCAGACAGCTGGTAGCCCTTGGCAGCTGCGGCTGCCTCCGCCGGACCCATGAATACCTGCTGCAGCATTAACTGCAAGTACAGGGTCCCCGCAGCACAATAATCTTGCCTAAGAGAAACAGCCATCTCAACAGCACCGTAAACACGCCTTCGAGTGTCCTCCATCAGGTTCAATTCAGGAAAGTGTAGCAGCTTCTGGTGCGGATCCTCGGCCTGCTCCTGTTTCTGTGGCTCCGTCCGTTGCGGCGCCCGCAAATGCATCTGCACATTTTGTTGTTGCCGCTGTACCTCTCGCTGCTGCAGGCATGTCTGGATGTGCTTCTCCTGTTGTTGTGTGTGCTGTGCCTGTGGAATAGTGGCAGCAAGAGAATAACCTTTCGGTCGCAGCAGCTGCAGCAAATCCAGCAGAAGTTCCCGCGGCGCGGGGCCGTTAACTACTGGCAACATTGCCAGCAGCTGTTGTCGCACTGTCGGAGCTTCCCAGCCCAAAGCAGCTCCAATACCACAGGCCACTGCTGTGGGTGCCTCGAGGGCCCACTGCTGGTTGCAGCCTGTGTTGCTGTTGGGGCTGTTGCTGTTACTACTGGAGGTATTGTTGCTCAGAGCAGCAGCTGCTTGTAGAGCCGTTGATTTTTTTCTATGTTGCTCCGGGAACACTCCCCTGCCCCACAGAGAATGAAGAGATCGCAGCAACGACAAGCAAACCAACACGCGATCGGGGGGAGCCCCAGGATAGCAGGAGAGAAGACAGCGGCGATGCAGCCGCTGCAGAAACAGCAGAAAGCATCCAAAGGCACCGCCACATGCAACCCCGTGTTCTTGCTGCTGTTGTTGGTCTTGCTTTTGGAGCGGAGAGAATCTCACAGGGAGGGTGTCTGGCTCCTGCTGCTTCTGGGGTCTGCAGCAGCAGCAGCCGCTGCGTGCAAGAGCCTCAATAGTGGCATCTGCAATTGCTACGAGTTTGAGCCTAAAAGCATTGCGGGCCCTGATGAGCACCCTATCAAAAGCAGCAACAAAGTGGGATCGTTCTGATGCCGATCCCAGTCTCAGCTGCTGCCCTGCAGCAAACAGCAGCAGCTGCAGCTCCTGGCACTTGGGTGCTGCTGTCGACTGCGCATGTAGAGTTAGTGCCTCTAGCAACCGCATGCGCAGCCGTCGGTGTCCGCTGATTAGCCCCTGGCGCAGCCGCTCAGCAGAGACCCGATAGCAAACGGGGGCAGCTGTGCTGCTGCAGCCGCGGACTACCAGGGCGTCTGCAGCGCTGCAGTAGTCTTTACACCCACAAATCCTGCAGCCGCAGCACCTGCAGCAGGAACTGTTGCTGTCGCTGCAAACGGTGTTCCTGGGTTTCCTGCAGCAGCTATTGCTGGTGTTCTCCTGAAGCCTTTGTGCGTTTTCCCATGTGGCAAGCCCCACAGCCCGCGCTGCCGCCAGCAAAGCCGCCTCACTAGGGCTCCAAGGCCTCCCACGGCCATCGAAGGAAGTCTGATAGCAGGCCAACGCAACGCCATTTAAGTGCGTCTCTGCTGCTGCTTCTGTTGCAGCTGTTGTTGTTGCTCTTGCAGTCGTCGTTCCCGCCACTGGCGCTGACATATGTTCCTCTGGTCCTGCTGTTGCCTCCGATATAGTCGTTTCTGCAGCGGCTTCGACCACCTCCATAGGGAGCCGCTCACGGAGACACAGCAGCAGCGGAGCCGCTGCAGAAGGGTCCAGCCGCAGCAGCAGCGGCAGCATCGTCTCGTCAAGGGCCTCCCCAGGAGATGCATCTGCTGCTCCTGGCAGGTGGACGGGCAGCAAAAACGGGTAATCTCGAGGTCCTTGCTGCTGCTTTTCCTCTTGCAGATGCCTCGGCTGCAGGCCTACTTGACTGCAGCAGCTGCCGCTCATGGTTGCAGTCAACGCGTTTTGTAGCGGCTTCATCAAGAATTTCCGAAGGCTTGGGGACGGGGCATACCAACGCTGCTCCATGCGTCCGCGTTGGGTGCAATGACTGCTATCGTTTCCTTTTTGCTTTTGCTTCTGTTGCTGTTGCTGTTGTCGGTCCTCCTTGCTGAGATCTTCACATAGGGCGCGCAGGGCTAGCATGGCAGCCGAGCGCAGCGACCTGTTGTGCAACTGTGACAGCAGGTGTTCTAGAAGGTAGGGCTGCACCTGCAGGACGCGAGCAGCTCCCAACGCGTGTACCAGAGAAGAGAGGGCCTGGTACAAAGTCTTCCTGCAAGCTGTGGGTAGACAGAATACGCGCTTGCAAAGGGTAACCAATAGATCTGAATTGCTGGTGCCGCCGCCATTGCTGCTGCTGTTAGTTGTTGAACCTGGTGCTGCAGCAACCCCTTCGGAGCAGCGTTGCTGTAACAATGCCCAAACGGACCGAGCAGCAGCCTGCACACTCCGTCGGTGGTGCGGCCAACTGCTCAGAGCTTCGCCTGCCACAAATTCAAGTGTGTGCTGTTGCTGCTGCTTCAGTAGCTGCAGCAGCGGGGCTTGGGGAGCCTGCTGCAGCCACAGCTGTAGCAACAGCAGCCTGCAGTCTTCATCCAGCTCCTGCTTTGCCTCCGTCACGGCAGCAATGCAGCGCAGCTGCAGCTCAAGCAGTTCCTCCTGCCCCTCCCGTGATGTGTGTGCGAAGCAGCAAGCAGATTGTTTCCCACCAGCCTGTTTCTTCTGGTTCAAGACATTGCTGTTCCCCCCGGCCCCTGGCTCGTGCTGCAGCAGGAGCAGAGAGCGCAGAAGGGCTATCTTGGCGACTGGCCTGAGGCGGCAAAAGGCTTTCCATAGTGGCTCCGCTTCAGCTGCAACAGCTGCTGCAGTTGGTGCGGGTTGCATGAGCTGCAACAAGCGCAGCGCTGCCTCTCGTGACTCCTTGCCCTGTTCAGTTAGTAGTATGAGTACAGGGCGAATCAACAGCACTCTACAGCAGTGTGGCAACTCCGTAGGCTGCCCCGACGCTTCATGAGGCCCTTTCGTCCAGAAGTAGCTGTCTAGAAGCAGTTGAACAAACAAGGACGCCATAGGAGTCATAGCCGATACGTCCTCTTGTTGCTGGAGTAGCTCCAGCAAGCGTGAGAAGATCTTGTATTGCCCCTGTTGATGCAGTTGCTGCTGCTGCTGCTGCGGTGGCACGTGCTGCACAGGGTAGCCAAAGACCAGATGCTGCATGCAGGGAAGACTCCAAAAAAGAGGGCCAAGAGAAGAAATGCCCCTACTAAGACCTTCTGCCGCCGCTGCTGCTGCTGGGGAGCTGCCTGGATGAGAGTGCAACAAAGTGATGACGCAAAGCCTCATCGGTTCCTCCAGCAGCCAGATGTCTTGCTGCGAAAGCACCTGGTGCTGCTTGTGCGCCTGCTGCCTAATAGAGACCAATAGCGCATCACGAGGGGTTTCCGTTGCCGTGAACGCAGAAAACAGTCGCAGGAGGTCCACTCTGTTTTGCGCACTAGGGACAGGAGGAGCAGCGGGAGCGGAAGCGCAAGGGGTGGATAAGTCTTTTGGAACACCTCTCAAAATTGCAGAGGAAAGGCCCCTAAGGAAACGACGGGCAAAGCACAGGGCCGCAGATGAAGCGGGAGTAACTTGCTGCTGCTCGTCTGAAGGCTCTTGCGTCGACCGCTGAGGAGACACCCTCCAGCACGTACAAAGCAGTGCTGATGAACAGGTAGCGATTTTTTTGTGACCACCTTTGCTGTCGCTACTGCAGCAGATGCTGGTGTTGCTGATGTCGGTACCTTTGTTGCCGTTGCTGTCTTCTGCGTCAGCAGTGAAGGGAGAAAGAATAATAAGGACCCGTTGCAGCATCCTGAAGATACGCTGCAGCTTCCCCTCCATTCCGCTGGGCTGCCGGTGCTCAAGCAGCAGCAGCAGCTGCTGCTGCATTAGCTGATTGAGCCACAAACAGGACAGCTGAGCGTACATCGAAGCCACTGCAACAGCATGAGGCTGCAATAAACCCCCCGCATTTCGCTCCTTCTCTCCTTCAGGTGATATCATTCTCGGTTGTTCTGTTGCTGTTGTTGCGGCCGTTGCTGGCGCTGGCGCTGCTGCTGCCAAGGGCAGTCCTGTTGCTGGTGCTGCATTATCTGTTTTCCGAGGTTTGGTGAGGCTTTCTGCGGCCTGTACCAGGCAAGCAACAAAAGCCTGTTGATCTTCAAGCTGCTGCACGATGTGCAAGTCACGAGCGTAGCCATTTCCTGCAGCAAAACGCCGCGATGTCAGTGCGCGGTACGTGCGTTCTATATACTGTCTAAAGTGGGCTATCCACAAATTTCGCACCCACTCCCCGTCAAACAATTCGCTCTTGCTTGTATTCTCTAGAGGCCCTGGAGCGTCTGTCGCTGCTGCTGCTGCCGCCGCCAACGCATTTTCAACCAGCAAATTCAGCAATTTTGTTACATGCTCTGGAGGGCCTTTTGTGTTTGGGGGTTCAGATACCTGCTCCCTTCCTGCACGCACGACAGAGGCGGCTGGTTCTGGTGCTGCCGATGAAGCGGCTGACGAGGTTGTTGCTTGTGTTGCGTCAGTGGAGCACACAAAGTTCAGCAGTAGCTGCAGCTCCTCCCATGGCAAAGGAGCCCCTGGAGGCAAAGGCGTCCACCAGGACTCATCGAGAGCGCAGAACTCCTCCATATGCAAACGAAACCATCAAAACCCTATAGCATAAACCCTAGGTACAGTCTCTAAACCCGTACGCACTGCAATCGATCAATCGATTGCAGCCGGCCGGTGACATATAGACATATTCATTGAGGTGGAAACCGGCCAAAAGGGTGTATACGCCTTTATGAATTAAAACAAGAGGGGAGAAGAAATAAAGGAAATAGATAAGCCAGCACTTTGCGTGGGCAGGGGGGCCCGGCAGTGGGGCCCCCACAAGGCGAGTCGCTTGTGAAGGCCTTATGATCCGCCCTTACGATGTGCTAAAATGTGTCAAAATGGTTTGAAATAAATGGCAAAAGCAGTTACTAGGTCGCTAAATTGTCGTCACTTGGAGTCCCGTCCTGCGCTCCTTGTCGCTCGAAAGCCTCTGCAACCATATGCAACCCTAAACGATGCTGATACTTTACAGTAAGCTCTGTGGAAGGGCAAAAGTGTACTTTGTTAGCAATGCATACATGCAGATAGGCATCATTATTCTAAGCTGAGGTAAAAGATGCCCCATAGGCATGAAGTTTGCAATAGTAATTATCTGCTCGCAAACAGATGTCACGATGCTCCTTCAAGCCGAAATATGGAACGACGGAAGAATGAGTATTATGTCCTAGATGCAAAAGTCTAGCACGCGCTCTTACCAGGATTAAGCCGTAGAATTGGACTTTACTGAACACACTATGTGTAGATATCATGGGAAAGGCGGTTCAAAGGCTCTACACCCTGTTGGGGAGTGGCCACAAGTGACCTGCTACTAGGTACTTTTCCACATGCTTGCTTTTAACAGTTGTCTAGGATGATAACCCACGCAAAGAAAGGAAGTTAGTCGTGCATGCATGCTCTGACTCCCTACAGAATGAGTTGAAGCAAGGTCTATTACAAATGATTCCAGGCCATCTCACTCTCTCGTGAACTGTACCGCTGTGTCTTCAAAGTAGGAGGGTTGGGAACTGTTATCTAAAATATTTCGGCTGACTTTCAGCTCACGAATGTCAGAAACTATGACCGAGGAGACAATACGTTATACCATGCTAATCAAAGACTAGGAGATTACTACCGATGCGTTACAGCTCATGACGTAGACATTTGCTCACCTCGGATTTCCACAATTCTGTTCCCTTATGAGTAAATTCTGCCGAAGTCAATAATTTCTAATATTCACAGATTGGCCTCTACCAGGCCTTTTGTTTTACCTGTAGTTGCCATTCTCATCTCCAGAGCTGCATTTCCGCCCATTTTCTTTCTACCGGTTTCACATTTACAGTTGAGGCTGCCCAGGCGGAAAATTCATTTAACTCTAGTTCGCAGTGTGGCGTATACTGTACAAGATTTTGAACAAAGTCCTGTTCTTCAAGCAGCGTTTCTAAATTAGACTCTCACATTTGCACTTGAAGAAAGCAATACTCTCGTTTGCAAGATGTGCGTCAAGCACTGCCGAACTGGTACTGCCATCTCCATTGGATCGTATGCTTTTGACTGATAACGTAATACAACCTCGATCCAAATTCATGGTGAAACGTTTGCCCAGTGGGAAAATGCGCATTCGGACGTTCTGGCACACTGGGGAATAAACCCACACTTAGTGTTTAAGGTAAGTCTACACAGTGGCCAGCCTGTACGCCAGCAGGCTTTTGCTGCTTGCCTAATTGATGTAGCAGCGAGCCTCGTCAAGCCTCTGAAAACAGCGAAGACATGCCCCCAGATGCTGATTTTATCCCCTCTGCCCTGGACGTACACAGCAGTTACCTCACAGGATTTTGCTAAACCATGCCTGCCAATTCATCGAGTTCCCCTGCGGCATTCTGGCAGTTTTGTCAGCCGCTGCGCCCCGAGCAAGTCGAATTCAAACCTGATCAACTAGTACTGTGGTCAGGTGACACTCATTTCGCATTCAGTGTTTACATCTTAATATCGGATGGATCTCAATCGACGCTTTAGAACAAAGTCGTGTAGGGGGAGCTGGTTTCCAAACGGGTTATAGCGGTTCCAATTGTACCCATAGCTTTCCTTCTGCCGTCTTGACTAGTAGGAGGCAAAAAGAGCAAACGAGCGTATTCTGCCAGTAAGCATTCCACATTGGAACGTGCAAAGTGTGTTTAAAATTGCCGCGAAAAGCAAGAAGACGGCACAATCTTCCTCCCCGCTCATGTATTTCTCTCCCCTTTGTTCTACAGTAGGGATGTTCAGTTTGCTCCACGTCATGCAATTTGAAACAATTTGTGCCAGAGGCACACCATTAATCTTTATTTCATTGCCGTTTTTTCTCACACCTACACCGAATTATATGAATAAAAGCGCATGCAGCGTCACCTATTAATTGGACACATGCAGGGCAACAACGAACAGAACTTTGAGAGGAATATCAACACGAGTCACCCGTTTCGGTTATCTCTCCTGCATCAAGGGTTCCACTTTCCTACTTGTTTGCCTATGCCTTATAAAAATCTTGATCCGTGCACAAGATCTTTTACCAGATGCTTCTGCATAAGATCCTGCTGGCACTAAATCCTCTTTGAAGAAAGTAGCGGGGCCAGGAAGTTAACTGCAGGTTGGTTGCTCCACCAAGAAAGGCCGCCGGTCTAGAGAGAGGTAAAACTGACTATGCAGTCCAGATCGCTATGAGAGACGAATCATGAGCCAGTCAATGGCTCGTGCCTCACCATGGCTGGAGTGCAAGCGCGCTACAATAGGGCTGAAGCAGTCACCTTAAAGGTGTAGTTTCATGATAGGGAACAATTAGAAGTATAAATACACTTATATTGGAACTCTTTAGATAGAAAAGAGACCAAACGAGTTAAGAGTGCTCGTCTGCCTGCGCGAGACCTAGAGCTTACGGTGAGGCTAAAACAGATAGCAGATGTAGCGTGTGCATCTAGTCAGGCACACGTAGGTGGCATACGTAGTATGGGCGAAGTCCATCTGTTCACTACAATGGCTGCTCAAACAAATAGAAACGGGAAATGCAAGGAGCGTTTAGGTGCCGAGCCCAACTGCAGCCCCTTCTACCAGGGACATTTGCATACAATTACAAACAAACCCCTTCGTCGCCGGTTCCAGCACAGAGAGAAGACTCATGCAAGGGGCCAAGTAAATCGTGTGTACCAAATTCGGACACGCTATGCTGGACTGGCGATTCCGTCGACCAGCTCTATATCTAGCCGAATGCAATGCTCTACTGCCCAGAGATTTGATTTTCTTCTCAACACAAAATAGTTTAGTTTTATTTGAAACATAGTTACTGGTCTATTTTAGGACCACCGGAAAAAACGCTACAGCGGGGAACTCCGCAAAAGCAGCCTACGAGCAACCCGCTCGCGTTCCCAAAACACGAGCGGGTTAATAGCAAGTGCATGAATGGAGACAGACACACAGGGTTAGAAGCTATTTGAATAACTGAATGAAAATAAATGGATATACGAGGTAAAAAACTACTTGCGTTAATTAATATATGAGAACTTTTGAGAACCGTTCTGTTGTGCTTCTGGGCTCGGATCCCGCTCATCTCACGGCCACTGCCGATGTCTAGCCACGCAAGAACGCTGGAGTTATTACACCCGCCTGCCTTCGGATCAGCTGAATTTCGGGTGTTTATACAATTGACAGGCAAAATTTGGCTATTTATACATTCTTTGTGAGGCGACCGAGTTCTCTGCTATGCGGTTCTCTGAATTCTGTGGGACAGTGGCCCATTGAACCTCGATGATGCAATCGAGCCAATGCCAAGTAACCCCGTATTATACGAGAAAAATATGTTTGATATTATGCAGGTACAGAACTTAGTAAATGAGGCAAAGGAACTTTCCAATGGCTCCCCTACATCCTCAGCAAGGGTAGAAAATCCAGCCGAGGAACTGAGGTTGCTGGAAGAAGCCCCGTACTTAACTAGAAGAAAAAACCAGAGAAATAAATGGTTCAATACATTATGGCGGCCACTAACTTTCGCTCAGGTGTCACTAATGTTGTTGCTATGCTTGGTTGCCTTTTCTCTCACAGCGCTTCATCCCCTAAATCGTACAGCTTACTTTCAAGCAAAGCCAGTGTCAGTTTCAGAGCTTCCTAAGTCTGCAGAAGATGTGGAGCCCAGTGAGAAAGCCCTCCAGTCTACTGAACGTCTTAATACCGACGAGGAGGCCCTGAAGTCTGCTGAAGATCTGAACCTTCCAGAGAAAGCCTCCGGACCCCCTTCAGGTCGGGAGGAGGCTCACGAGGGAGCCAGCAAGTCTGCTGAAGATGTGGAACTCCCCAAGGGAGTCCTCCCGTCTACGAAAGACCTGAATCCCCACGGGGAGGCTCTGAAGTTCGCTGAAGATCTGAAACTACCTCCAGATGTGGACGCCCACGGGGGAGCCAGCAAGCCTGTTGAAGATTTGAAGCTCCAAAGAAGAATGACCAGGTCTGCGAGAAAAACTGAACTCAAGGAAAAGGCCACCAAGTTGGCTAGTACTCCGAACGTGCAGGGTCAGGCCGCCGAATTTACTGAAGACCTGAAGCCCTTCGAGCAGAACTTCAGAGAAGCATCGTCGACATTTTTAAAACACTGGAACTTTTCACCACCAGTTGTAAGGGGGGCATTTGCACGGTACTTCACACCCACAACTCGTAAAAAGAAAAGACCCGACCTTAACCCTCTGGGATTGTTCAAGAAGCACATCGAGGCGATGAAGGCAATGGAGCGGCCGGACACTTCGGATGTGGAAAGATGCAAGGAATACAAGCTGAACTTGTTGCTGCTGACAGGAATTTGCGGCGCTGCCGAGGAATTGTTGAAAATGCTGGAGGAGCTTGAAGACTTGCACTCTAAAACAAATATTCCAGTACCAATACTAGGCTTGGGACGCTCGGAGCAACTGCCGCAATTCGAGGATTTCGTAAACCAATTGCAAGAGGACGGAGTGACCTTTGCTGACTTTGTTGAAGGAAAGCTAGCTGTGGTGCCAGCCGAAGCTGCAGGGGGCGCAGTCACTTCTTTGGTGGTAGCCCTGGGCAATTCCGTTGGTTTAGATTTGTCAAGGCGGCTGGGTCCATTTTCCAAAGTGCTTGGCTTTTTCGACTCAGTCGCACTGAGGCTTATGTACCCTAGCGACGAGGTGCCCAAGGCCTTGCTTAATTTATTTGAGGCTGCCATACGCCAGGATGCAATATTAAAGGGTGGTCTCGCAAGTGCACGTGAAAAATTCACCCCCTTCCTGGCTGCTCAAGGACTCGATGTGACAGCAACGTCGCATAATGTTCCTCCATTGAATCTTCTCTATTCTGGAAAGATTTTCGATACTAGCCTAGTCTTCTCCTCTTCTAGAAACGGAGGTGTGGAGGATGCCGACGACGCAACTGAGCAGTTGTTACAGGATGGAAAGACTCTTTGGACTACACATGGAATGTATGTGCGGCTAACGTACTATATGACAGAGTGTGAAAGAATACCCGAGGAATTACGTAACCGCAGAAGAGACTTTATGAAGCTCTCAAAGAACGGGAAGATTGTTCGTGAAACTGATGATTTGCAGTCTCTCACCAGATTCCTCATCTAGTGCCTGCGTTGCAGTGGCACAGGACGGACGAAGTTATCGAAGCATTTGCTTCGACGCCAGCTGAGGCAACGCTGGTGTCTTAGATGTTAGCCTGCCACATGGTCTCTCGGGTACATTTGCGGAGACTGGATATCCTTCAGAAGCGGAGAGTTCTTGCGTTTCCCAGTAGCGCATATACTGCTTGCTACAGTG
>CAJFCX010000490.1:0-16258 GCA_904066255.1 Eimeria sp. OTU-X
GAGAGGGGTCAATAGAATGCGCGGACACCGGCTATCTCCCCTCTGCCAGACACAGATCATTTTAATTTTAATGGATCTTAACCTGAAACAAGCAACCATTATGTAGTTGTCTGCTGCCCTCGACAGAAATATGTCTATGCATATCAACCCGCAGCGCTAACGCCCGCAGGCCGGAGCCTCGCTGCCCAAACACTTGGCTCCCTGCACCACATCGGTATGGGCACAGTTAGAGGAGAAAGGGCATGGAAGGCTATTCAACGGTGCCGGCGGCTGTCCTAGCAGGCTTCGCCGTTGTTGTGCTCATGGAGCCCGACCATCGAGACACTCTGTCAGTTGCATGCTGCGTGGATCTTGATGTGCAGGAGGTAACATTATCGCAATACAAATGCATTGTCAGCACCTCAACTAGACGGATCAATGTTAGATCTATCAAAGTGATTCTGCAACTAAAACCCCTCGTATCAATTAACTGCAAAAGAAAATAACAATGCGGGCATGACCTCCCTCTCGTAAGCACAGCCTCGCCCCCGGTACTTTTGTCAAATATGCTTTCCGACGAAGAAGTATTTGTCAATCCTAGGGCATTTCATTATGATACCGTATCATAATCCTGTCATCTGCAACCCTCAAGAAGCAATCTTCGCTGTGTGTAGGATTCAATGTGTGAAATTGCCGGCTGGGTTCACGCTCCGTCGCTTGCCCAAGCCCAAATAGTAAGGCAGTAGAGCCTCTTAAACGTTTTACCGTCGGTGCTGGGCCCCGAAGATGGGACGCATGGCCCCAGCAGTCGACGGTTGACGATGGCGGAAGAGATGCTCGAGGCCACGGGGATGGTCCACCGATTGGGTTCCCTCTGACAGCCAGACCCCACATGATAAGCAACGGCAACTGCGTTCCCTAGCGGAGCGCGGTGAGTCAGGATAAGACCCTACAAATTGATAGCAGTCCAGCTAATATGGAAACCCTACTGAGGCCAGATATCATTCTCAGGGACGACGAGCACAAGCGAATTGCGATTGCCGATGTGGCTACTGTGAATGAAGACTACCAGGAGAATTCGTTTGGCCCTGCTCGTCTGCAAAAAGAAGAACAGTATCAAAGCCTCAAGGCGTATTATGAAAAACGTGGGTATAGTGTGTCAGTGCAAGCATTAATATGGGTCCCTTGGGTGTATAGGAAAGGAACACAAAAGAGTGCTTACACACGATCTGGGACTCAATGAACGTACACCGTGGTTTGTACAACGTGAAATTAGCCCTGACTGTATCCGCCTGAGCCATCGTATTTGGAGTTTTCACATGGCAGATAATGGCACGAGGAGAGAAAGAGGAGGAGGTCACTCTGGTGCTAACACATCTTAAGTTGCATGACACGATAATGAGCTGATAGAACACCCAGCCTAACAGGCTCTCTAGCATCACTGAGGGATTATTCAGACGCGAGAAGACGGTTGGCTCGACTTCCGGGCGTGCCGTGGGGGTTGGAGCTTCCTCGCATCCCCTTTTCAAGCTTTTTCACTCCAGGCCGCAACACCCAATTCCAAAATCTGGGTTTTGGTACTAAATTTTCAACAGCAGCGCCGTGTCCTTGCAAAAGAGTAATATCGGTCCAGGTCAGACACAGAGGGTCAGGCAAAGAAAAAAGATCTATGACTGGTGCCCTTGTGGCAGGAGCAGGTGCAAAACCAGCAGGGCCTAGCCCTAAAAGTCCAAAGGCAAGCTAGTAATACTTGAGCCGAGTTGTAAAAGGATAATATCAGTGCCTACCAAAATGTGGCGACCCCTACAACTATTAACTATTGCAGAAGGAGAGACTAGCAGCCCAGAGAGGCAGATGGAGGACACAGGCAGCGGAGATAACCAAGGCACAAGACACCCTATGCACGTAAATGTTGGCCACTGGCGACAGGTCGAACATTCGGGTAAAACGAAGGAGAATGTAACAGCAACGCCAATCTCACCAGATCAAGACTCGTGAACAAAAAATCTCCGAGAGGCTCAGGTGACGAGTGCATGGTTGCACAGACGTACCCCAAACTGGGAACAAAGTCAGCCTAACGAGGGGAAACCTCAACAGCGCTAGAGGGAGCAAGCCAGAGGAGCTCGAAGATGAGAACTTCAGAGGGGCCCAAGGACAGGAGAACGTCGTTAAGGTGTTGCGGGGAGCTGAGAAGGGAACAGTGCGCTGTGGCTTCATGAATATCTTCACGGGAAGTCGACTAGCAACCTCCAAGAACTACATGGAACGCGTTCAAAGGAGGGTGTGGAGAAATTACTTTCCTGTCATAACTGAGCAATGCAGGTCAGCGAACTCTACACAGGCTGTAGAGGACAGCGGTGACAGACACTAACTTAACAGGTGTCCAGTTAGGGTCTAGGCAGGGAAATCTGCGAATCAGCGAGGGCCTGCCTATCAAAGAAGAAAGGCTGGTTCATTCCACATACGATTGTACGAGCTCAAGGCCTATGCACCGTCTGAGTCTACTCTGGGACATCCACGAATCAGCAAGGGCCCGCTTATCGAAGAAGGAAGGCTGGTCAGGCAGAATAGAGAATAGAGAGTAAGCCCAGCCAGCCCCATCCTGGCTGTTATGGTCCACCACGTAGAAGTTCTATGATGAAGAATATGAGTGAGCAGATCATGGCTGCTACCTAACGAAGATGCAGTCTTTCACGAGGCAACCGACGTGGACGGGCACATGCTTGTCACGGTATGCACATACGATCTAGTTTTGTAATAGCACAGGGAACAGCAGACTGTGTTAACCAAGCGCCTTCCAACCGAACAGGTTTGTGGGGCGTTTAGCTTCGCACGACACTAAATAGCACCCTTTTGTTATCGTGTTAGAACTGGTGTAGAATCTCGCCAAAGCCGTGGGGTATACGGACGGGTACCGTTGGAGTTTTCCCCGGAGTGTATGCTTATTTATACTGTCTGGCGGGTGTCTCACTGCGAACGGAAACCCTGAATTGCAAAAATGAGTTGGCCGTGTTGTAATACACTACAGATTGCCGGAGGTATGACCTATTCGCCATTGCGCCGTGTGCCATCGTTGTTGTCATGTGCGGGCTCACTGACAGGGCAATATACATCGAGAATCGCAGCATCTACGACAATAAGGTAGTGGGGAAATATCGTGGGTCATAACTGAGGAGTTACGCGTTGTGTAGGTCTGAGAGGAGCAATCCACTTGTTTGCATTCCCCGCTGGTTTTCAGTCTATAATGTGGAGGGCATCTACAACATGAGAGACTGCCTAGCTATACGCCAGACTCACCCCAGATTCATGCCACTGCAGTACAATGCAGTTTGAGGCGGTTTGCAGTAATGAAATAATATGGCGCTATAGCTGGGAAACAGCCCTTGTAGCTATTGTCTAAATGTAGCCACTAGGAATTCCGAGTATGTAGGCATCCACCGGCATACTCTGCATGTGTACATATGCGTTTGCAGTCTACTATATCGGTGATGCAAGTGAATCTTGCAAAGCAAAAATACAAAGAAGTACAAGGTTCAACGTCTACATTATTCCTTATGTGCGCTGAATGTTGTTACAATTCGAAACATGAAAGTGACAAATTGTCGCCTACATAGGCAACAATTTATAAGGAACACTCCGAAGAATGCATCGTTCTGTTCTGGGCATAGGCAACTGTTTACTTGGCATTGGGTCATCAAACTGTCATTCATATGATATCTACGGCATTATGAGACGGTATCGTCGTTGGTGAGGGTTTCAGTTGTAATACACATATTACACAGTCAGTGCACAAAACCAGAGGCGGGCGGATGTCGGCGACATTCCCTCTACAATTGCTTATTACCAAATCCTTTTTTGAACGACTGGCGCTATTGCATTTTCGAGCCACATGGGAAGCCTAGATAATATGGCGATGCGACCTTAAAGACCGCTGGATATCTAAAACCAAATTGCGCATGTATGCGTCAACGAGAGTGTCCAAAACTAGTAATATAGTTTAGCAAATATTCCCGTGACTATGCTGCTTTTGCTATTGGTGCAATTCAAGCGCATCTGACGAAGCGGTTAGCAGTTCCCTTAATCTTCAATCGTTTTGGATATTTCCGGGGGGGGAGTGCTTGTGAATTTTTGCAAGGTACAACAGCAATATCGAATCCTGTCAGCGGGAAGTTTCCAGCAGACGAACTGCTGTTGCCGTTTTGAAAGAATGGCTGGCTTCGTTCATATTGGCGTTGCGCACGAAGGGGGATCGATTGCACATTGGCAGCAATATACATTTTTCTCTTCTGCGGGGCACAAGTATTCTGGCAACTGAGGATCATTTATCTTCTTTTTCTAGTGTACGTTGAAAATTATAATTGCATAAAAATGGACGAAATTATGAGCGCCGCTGAACAATTGAAAAAACTGCTTTGGTACAAGACCCAGTAGCTGATATGCTTTCACTCGCATCTCTCTAGCACCAGCTAACAATATGGCAATAATTACATTAGGCACTCTTGATAGCTTTTAAGTGACTTTTAGACCTGTTTTCTTCCCGTCGGACCTACACGAGGAGGGTATATATATTTTGTTGAGCAGAATTTTTTGACTTCGAGTCAACTACGACATTGTTTATATGGAGAAAATGGCGATGAAAAGATAATTGTAACTTCACTAGAATCTAGCCAAATACAAAAAAATCGATACTGTACGTATTTTTTCTATGCGTCAGACTCGCTGCCCCTGGAGACAACCGGAGCCTTTCAGGAGTTACGAATTTTTCATATAGGTGGGGCTGGCAAACTACTCTGATTCAGCAGCCCATCGATTTGGGCATATTCTACGCACAAACTATATTGCGTAACATTGCATATTTTTTACCGATTTAGCCCAGACAATATGCTCTTGCTTTCAGAATTCTGATTACCATAGGGTTTTTCCAAAAAAAACAGTCTGCACCCTGAGCATGTACATGCCAAAGTGTCTTATTTTGCCTAGCCAGATGCCCATTTAAGGGTAGGTTGCCGAAATAGCATGACACCGCTATATGAAGTTAATATCGTTCTCTCGCTCATATGTAGATGCGAGGACTGGCCTCCCAGCCCCTTTAGCTACTTGGCGTAACCTCCTGGATATATGGGCAGGTTTCCGGAAAGCACAGGATAGCGTGCTGTTAGGAACCGCTACAATATAAACAACTTTGCTTCTAACCACATAATGGCATTCTTCAATCGTCCCAAGGTTAGCAGCTTTCCTCGTTGCGCATAGCTACTAATTCAGAAAGATCAGGCACTTGAAAAATATGGCGTCGTAGAATATATCCTTTGACGGAATCGCATGAGGTGTCCCCACCGGCAATTTTTAACGTTTGTAGCTTATGCATAAGTCAAGACATATGGAGCTGTTCAACTACAAGGTCAACTGGTCTTCCACTCGCACCTGCAATGGGCAGCTTAATGCTTTTGAAGCCCGCATTATGCAAAACACAAGCTCAGCGAATTTTTCTATTTTTTCACTGAATTACTCTCCACAGCCAAATTTTTACTGTAACACATTAGCAAAGAGCGGAATGATTGGCCCGCAGACTTGTTTCTCCTTTGTCTTTTAGATTGATTCCTGCGTCTTCACACAGAATTCATTCCTACAGGCAATGGGAAAACTGCAACATCAAGAAAATTTGTTTTGATGAATCACATCCCACAAACAATTCCTGGAGAGCAGGTGGAGAATCAATTTCTGGAGTGTCCACACCTGGAGTGTCCACACCGGCTTTTTTTTAACGGTTGTAGCTTGCGATTAACCCAAGAGACATGCGCCTGTCCAACTGCGAAGTAAATTGGTTTTCTACTCCCAACTGTTATGCAGCGTTTAATGTTGAGACACGCGTCATGCAAAACGCATGCCCCTTGCTCTTTTCTATTTTTCGTCACTAATTTTCTCCACAGCCAAATTTTTGTTGCGGTGGCGCATTCGCAAAAGGCACAATGCTTGACGCACCGACTAGGCTCGCATTGTCTCTTAAAGTGGTTCCTGCGTCGTCACTCACAATTCGTTCCTACACGCAGTGGGACATCAAGAAACGTTGTTTTGATGAATCGTGTGCCACAAAAATTTGCTGAGTAGTATATCATGAATCGAATTCTTGCGTGCGCACACCGGAATGTTTTAGCGGTTGTATCTTGCGGTTCACGCAAGAGATATGGACCTGTCCCACTGCGAAGTTAACTTGTCTTCCAACTCTTATTCGCGGTTTAATGCTGATGAGACACCATGATGCAAAAAACAAGCCCAGTGACTTTTCTATTTTTCGTCGAAAAAAAAAACCCAAAGCCAAATTTCCTTTACGGCGGCGCATTCCCGAATAGGGCAATGCTTGACCAACCGACTACGCACGCACTGCCTTTAGGAATGATACGTGCGTCGCCACTCAGAATTCATTCCTACAGGCAATGGGAGAACTACGATATTATGAGTCAACTTTACTGCGTACTCCTGAATATCTGCTGAATCCTACCTGCTGAATATGCTATGTACTCTTCGCGGGTTTGTTATTCTGTTACAAACCACCTGTGAGTCCCTAGCCAAATAATTTCCTTCTGGCTTTCGTTTTTTCTGTTACAAACAGAGTGTGTATTCCAAGCCTACCGATAGTCTTCTGGGTTTCGCTATTCCTGTTACAAAGCACTTGTGTGTTCGTAGCCAAACACCCCTTCTGGGTTTCGCCCACTAGCCAATTGTCATGCAATATGTACCGGCCTCGTACACGCATATCCCCACATCAGCCGTCTAAAATCTGAACACTCGATATCTGCATGCTGGAATTAAACGCCTCCCGCAGACGCATCACCCTCTAGATGCTCCTGCAAATGTTGTCGCTTCCAACAACAGCTTTGCCCACACCACAGGATTATAATAATGCATCATCGTATTATCCCCCTTTGTGCCTCACCCCCATGCCGTTGAGTTTGGTATGCCCACCTGGGGGCATCGAAAAATGGGTACCCGCTAACGATTTGGACGCTTGCCCTGCTGCTAGCAAGGGCAGCAGCCGAAGTAAAATCGATGATGCTGGAAAGTTCTATCATACTGCGGATGATAACGTGCCGCTGTCTGCCGTCTACTCACCACGTCTAGCCTGTCTGAGGAGCACGTATCCATTATTTTTTAAAGCAGCCTCTCTTCGCACACTCAACTCGGGGACCGTCTTCCCGCGCTCAACTCAGGGACTGTATCCAAACCCATATCAGCTGAATGAATAAGCAATAACCGCTCACGTTGGCCCCACCGGGTGAGCAGACACTCGGTGCTTTGCGCTGTTGCAGCAGAGGAGCTGAATCGCTGTTAGTCCTTGTGCTTCGGCCAGGCTCCAGTACAAACACCAGCGGAGAGACGTTTGTGTGAAGCAAATGTGGATCATCATAAAGATGCTGTGCCACGGTCCCACGTTACTGACTGCTTTAGTGGGCAGCCTGCCAACGGCCGACGAGCAATTAACCACTGGCCCTTGTGGACTTTGTCAGCCGCATATCACCCTCACTATGGGAGAGATTCTACCACATTGAGCTTTACTTCCTTGCTTCCAAGCTCCAGCTTCTTCACAGCCACAGCCTGCATCGCACGCCTCAGGGGAGGTTTTATGCTCATTGCTCAACTCACCACACCACGCCATCCTCACCAAACTGGTCACTGTACTAACAACAATAGATTGAGCAAGCACCACTACGTAAGCAGGCCGTCCCCGCGAAGGTTCAAGACTAAACAGTCAGGGTCGGTGAGTGGCTTGCAGGACAAATCCTCTTGCTCCTTTCTTCCAGAGAGCTAGAGCATCTGCAGATTTGAAGTTAGAGGAGCAGTAGGCCCTCGCCTGGTTTGCTGCAGCTCTGCCTTATAGTTGGGGCCAGTTGAATATCCCCACATACATCACTTTTATTGCTTCTGGTATAACAAACATGTTCTGCCTGTTTAAATCCATTCTCCAAACATGCTCAAAACGTTTGACCTAGATTTCGCACATGCTATCAGTTAATGCGTGTTCGCCTGCACAGGTGGAAACTGTCCCTGCCCCATCTTCGCTGCAGCGCGTTGTGTTAGGCATTGCAACGCTTCCTACACTGCAAACGCCCCCCTGACGGCAACGTCTGACGAATGAAAAAAGCTGCACTTGACAAAAGAAGCCCTGTAGACTGGGTGAATTACCGTGAAAGGATGGCCAAGACCGGATCTACAACAGGAATCCAACATACAAGACGGCAGATTCTCCTTGAGTTGCTCTTTATCTAGGGACGACTTGTTCGCGTATTGCCGTGTGCAGGACTGGCGTGCCTGATATGATCACGAAATCGTACAGTAGGCCCTCTTCCCCCGCCTTCTACGTGCTATGTAACTAAGCAATTACATACTGGCCAACGCCGAAGAGTCTGCAGATTGGCCTGCAGGGGTTGTGCTGAAGATACACAATAGCAACCATTATTATGCAGGGGACTGGCCAACATGCACGCGCCTGCTCCGCATCGAGGTGCCTGCAAGTTACGGAGCAGTACGCTGCACCTCACAGCCAGTCTCCAGCCGAAAAACGGAGGTGCCACATTATGTCGTTCTCCTGCAAGTGCACCTGGGTGCAGCTGGTCCTGCTGTTGCGGGTTATTGTTGCACTTGCAGGCAAAAGTGCTGCAGCGAGTGCCAAGGAAGAACAACAATATATGTGGCTGCCAACTGCCAATACCATATAAGAATCTTCTAGCAACTGCGATGTAAAGCGCACAAGGTTGTCCAGCGGCAATGTTGAACGGTAGTGATCAAGCATCAAGATTTCTATACTCGCAGTTGGCTGGTGTGATGAAGAATAGGACCGGCAATATAATTGACGAAAGCTGAACCTAAAATCACACGCCAAGTCCATTGCTGTTGAACGGTAGTGATCAAGCATCAAGATTTCTATACTCGCAGTTGGCTGGTGTGATGAAGAATAGGACCGGCAATATAATTGACGAAAGCTGAACCTAAAATCACACGCCAAGTCCATTGCTGAAATATGCAAAATAACTTGGGCGGCTGCGTAGACCATCACACAACCCAGGCCAGAGATTTTGTTAGCGAGGTCAGAGATTGTAGGCCGGAAAGTGAGGCAACATGTTGCCCAGAGAAACTAAGGCGACCTCTATTTTGTCCCTTCCTCCCATCGTCCGCACTGACGAAATTTAATCTAACCACAGAGAGTAGGCGTTCAAACCTTTCAGGGTGCAAACCTAACATCCTCTTGTACGGTTCCACCGTGGACGTCTTTGAGAGCTTAAGACACCATGCGCCAGTGGGTCAAAAAGGCGGCAAAAGCAGCAAGAGTTTGGCCCTCATGAATAAGAGAACATACCAAAACTGTAAACGCCGTTTTCT
This sequence comes from Eimeria sp. OTU-X, assembly GCA_904066255.1. Taxonomy (NCBI): domain Eukaryota; phylum Apicomplexa; class Conoidasida; order Eucoccidiorida; family Eimeriidae; genus Eimeria; species Eimeria sp. OTU-X. Next base: position 9,352 of record CAJFCX010000490.1, read on the forward strand.
GTTTGCTTAAAGCATTTGTCCTGATAGTGTGCATATGTGTGTGGTATACTAAACGGGTAGCCCAACAGGAATTCATCACCTTCTTGTATACGGTGGTTGTTGTTAATTTAGCGGTAAGATCAAGACAGAGGAGGGGTTCACATAATGAATTTTATCATTCTAAGAGCATTGCAACAACCATCGGGGGACCTAAACACCATGGAACCCTCACTAACAAGCCTGCAGAAGTGAGCTGTCGTAGGGCTGGTTTCGTTACCTCAGTTGAGATAAATAGAGTCGCTTTGACGGGATGTAAGCCACTGCTAATGTGGGCAGCTTGTCAGCCAGAGGCAGGTTAACAATCTGACAGTTAGACGGGAATTTGCAAGTGGCTAGAGCGCCCCCAACTTATGCCTTCGACTGTATACATCGAACATAAAATCCCTAATCATGAACAGGACGTATTACACTTGTCGCACCTAGCTGGAAGGAAGCGAGCCATCTCAAAGGCATACCCATGTACGGGCATTACAACAGGGTTTAGTAGCTGGAAAACATCTAGTTAACCCCAGGTAAAGTATCATGATGATGCCCTCTAAATGTTTACATTCACATTGTACTTGCAGTCTCATAACCTCGTGTGCTCCGAACAGGAATGCTTGTTGGTTTATGGGGCAAGTTTGCAAGACATCGGTTTCGTTTTTCTAAGCTTATGTACAGAACAAAACTGAGCAACGGGAGAGGGCCAGGATCATGCGTAACGCTTTCCGACTGGCTGCTCTGTGCCACAAACACCAGGGGGAACTACCCGACAAATGTGGGGATATTTAAATGAAATGTACACCGCAGAACATTATACAGAATTCCGAGAGTCACACCAAGGTGTCGAATGGCAGCACAAGCTTATTCACGGCAGAAGCCAACTCGCGTACCTTTCTCTAGACCAACGTCATCATTTGATGCGCCCAAACTGCTGAACATAACACTTATACATGATACACGTGATGTGCGCAAACTATTGAGCCTATCAGATATACATCACACAGCCAGGAATGCCTGCATGTCAGCTAGTACAGCCAGGTAGGATGGGACTACCGGCATCTCTGCGTTTCATACGGTGGTACGAACGTGGGCCTATAGGATCCAGGAGCAGATGGGCATTCCAGAAATGCAGCTCCAGAAATTCAACTGAATACGAAGGCGTTGAAATTACATCGTCGATTCGACAACCCTCGCTGCCATTATCGTACTAGCTAGGAGGTCACTGCAGTGCATTCGGATATCTCTTCAAGTAGTTCTGCTCCACCAGCAACCATTTCTGGCATTTTCAAACACCCGCATATCGTGCTGACCTCAGGGGGAGGGATTCTATTGTACGCTTTCGTATTAACTGGGGAGGGCATCAAACGCTCTTGAAGACAAGCAAACGAGCTGCAATAACCGTTTTTAACTTTTCAACAGAGACTAACCACAAAGCGGGGGGGATCACAGCGCTGTTGACGGTAGACTCCAAGGGCCGATGGCGGGTGCAAAAAGCTGAATATATCATGCCAGCAGATGCTACACTTGATATGGAAATGACTTTTGGTGTGTGGACTGTTGGTATAAATCGGAACATTTGCATGTGGCGTCGAGAGCTCTAAGGTGAAGGCGTCTTCGGGGGTCTGGCAGTGCCCACGTGCTTGTTTACCGCTAAAAGGACCATATTCGGCATTAAAAAGCTGGAAGACCTTGTTTTTCTTGGAAAAGAATGTAATTTCATTGCCTTCACCCGTGGGGGAGGCTTCTGCTGTGTGCCAGTCCTGGAGAAAATCTGGTTTCTAGCTCCCAGCAGTGTTTGGCTGCGGCCCAGTAGTAATCCTTGCATTGGTGTACAGTTTTGAGGAGGTTGGTCCTTTTTTTCACACAAAAAATTATGTCCCTTGGGAATATTTTAGAGGTATTTTTTGTCATGCAAGTATTCCGTGAGCCACGATCCCTCAGCAGGGCCCCCTGAGCAAAGTTAGAGCGCTGAAGCCATTATTACAAATGCACGTCCCCAATGATTTGAGCTTTCTTTCAATTGCCGGCCTGAAGTCCTAAAGGGGCTTAATGCAGGGGGTGTCAATCGGCTTCCCTATAATGCCTGCCTGTGAGACCGACAGTGGGACACTAGCTTGCCGATCAGCATCAATATCCAGAAACATGGGCGGTAAACTATCCTTCCTAGCATTTTACCACCCATAGAGTGAAATTAAGGCACTTAAGGACCCGTTAGTGAGCATTCACCGCTGTTAGTTAGATGCTTTGCGCTTTACTGTCTATCCTCCTCCTCTGCAGGTGTTCGCCACGGCGAACAACCATGAAATGATCAAAGAAATCGGATTGAAAAGTGCACAAAAGCATGCTCACAAGCGCTATAACGGTCTGTGGAGAAACTAGGATGTCCAAAAATGGCATCGGCGAAGCCAATAAGCTCTGACGTTCATCGAATCGCGTCTGTCATGGATGAGTTAATGCAGAAGCTTACACTGTTAAGCTTTGTTAGCCCTCAAGTAAGAAGGGGGATTTTCATGGGACATTTTTTGCTGACTTGGGGCCTTTGGAAAAATGGAAGAGGAGACCGAAAAAGCAAACACGTAAAGCCCCATGTTTGAACGCATACATCGCAACACCAGTAGTGAACTTCTGCCATTCAGGTTCTAGAGGCAATTCAGGAGAATGATTCTGGGCATGTTGCCGAGATTCTTGGCCCTGAAGTGTTGAAGCGCATGGCTGAGCAAACTAGGCTTGAAGAGTTGTATCACGGGAGCACCGCAACTAGCGAAGAAGCTGGCGTAGCTTCTTTAGATATGGATGACTTACAGGAAATTGCTGAACAGCTGGAAAAAAACACAAGGGACTTGTGCAGAAAAATGAGAGAGGTGCCAAACATAGTACAGGAGTTGCGAGCTCTGCAAGAAGCAAAGCCTGTCAACTCCGTGAAGTTTGTGCACGCTTTGGCAGAAATGCAGGTTGGTCAAGTTGTTTGCATAGACATGGACCTCCCGCCTTCATTGCAACCATATAATGAAAATTATATGAGAATGGGTAGCTGCACCATGCCGGGCGTAAGTGCATCGTGCATGCAATGTAACTCTGTCTCCCAGCCACAGGTATGTTATATTCATTCGTGTTCTTCGCATATTTTGTGCAGGAAGTGATGCTGAAACGCCTGACAACCGCTGTGGAAGATGAGAAAGCGAACGAAGACCTCCTGCAAATGTATCTTCAGCAGGAGCGGTCAGCAGAAGAGCGCCGTGCCGATCTAGAGGCACAGTTGGCACAGCTCCGAGCTGAGAGGCAAAAACATGCAGCTAGATCATCAGAAGCAATTACTAAACTGAAGTCGGATCTGCACGATATCCAAAATAGCACTGAACAACGCCTATGGCAGATGAACGAGGAATTTGCTAAGCGTGACTCACAACAGACGCGCGCTTTTCAACGGAAGACTGGTGACGCAGCTGCTCTTAAAGCTCAGTTAGAAAAGCGTGGGGCCAACCAGGCAGCAGCAGCGCGAGAAGAAATAGACGCAAGGATTCGCAACCAAAAGATAGCGAAACGGGATCTGGAAAATGCTGTAAAGGCCCTCGACAAGGACATCTCTCAGAAGGAGAAAGGTAAAAATCATATCCCGGTGTGAGCAGATCCAAGGGCTGCTGTAGTCTAGATGTGTGTATCGCTGCTCACTCCTGTAGCAAGAGGTCTAAAATGACTTCTGTACTGTAAAAGGTCTGGCATTAGATAACTTTGCCTATTGTAATCAAATCTTACTTCTTCGCAGAAATTCAATCAATGCGGCAGAAGAATAAGGCTGACGAGGAGTCGTTGGCGTCCCTGACAAAAGCACTAGAAGCAATTGACGAGGAGAACGAGCGAAAGGAAAGTGCGTCGCGTATTTCAAAGGCAGTGCTTGCCAGGGCGGAGGCAGAGCGGGCCAATAAGGCAGCTGCAGCGTGTCTCCTTCAGTCGTACTGGCGTGGAATCAGCCAGCGCGAAGAGTACGTCGCGCTGAAGAGGGCCGCACTGCGGAAGACTAAGGGAAAAAAGAAAGCCAAAGCATAAGCGTTGAGCACACTAGGCTTCTTATGAGCTTTTTGCGCCTTCATTAGGCAGAGGGAACGCGGAATTTGCCGATGTGCAGGCACATAAGTGAACGTAGATGCTGTGTAAGTAGGTATTAACAAGCGACGAATAAGGAAAATATCACCCGCTTGCCACCGCCTAGCTGCAACTAAAAAAGCTTCGGCGACTTGATAAGGGCTACTTAGCCAACGTGTATATGCAATCCGCTGGTAGTCTGACGGCCATTCCCTACCGGCATAATTCCCCATTGCCGGCATATAAGACAAGTTTAGTTTTGATCGAAACGAGATTCCTCGCCGCGAAAGAGTTTTGCGGATGGCATATTAGTTTAAATCGGGAGCGGAGGCGACTAAATCTACGATCATGATATTTTACTCACAATTGGCAAAATCAACGATTAAAAAAAGATTATTTGCTGTCAGGGGAGACATAGCTCCTCTGGAGAGCAGGTAGGCTCGGGAAGAACTCTGCATTCGATGCCGAATAGCGTTGCTTCATCTGCGAGCTGTTCGTCGCTGCAGCACTCAGAGTTTTGGGAAATGACGTGCTGCACACCAGGTCCAATTGCAGAGACACATGAGCTCTGCATTCGCTGCTTTTCGGTTATTTTCTTGCCACATTTTGGCATTGCGCCAGTTGGCTTGGCTGCTTGTGGCAGCTTCGTCTCACAGGTGCATGCAGCAGGTAAGGCGCCGTCCTCCAGCTCCACTCTAGTCCAGGGATGTTGAGTTAAAGGGGCATTTCGGCGCTTCAGAAGTTGTAGGCTGCCGATGGAAGTTTCCGAGGCATTGTCGTCTGGCGTGTGTGCAATTTGTCTGCCTTCTGGATCTTTTCTCTCATTGGAGTTGTGTTTTCTGTCCTTAGTCTTTGGTTTTTCTACCAACGCTTCATCTGCTATGGCGTCCACGCTTGTAGCGTCAAGCAGAGTGAACTGCGTGCCACCACCTGGCTCCTTTTTCTTGCTCCTCTGTGCAGTTCTTTGCTTTGAAGTGCAGTCCTTTGTGGTGCATTCTACCTCTGCAACTGCAGTACTCACATTTGTTGGATCATTTCGGCGTTTCTCCTGTGAAGAACGCTCTTCTGTAGCCGCCAACTGAGCTTTTTCTCCAGGCTTCCCGTCTTGGCCTCGGGATTCCCCACTCAAATCTGGTAATCAGAGCAGACAAAAGCACACATCTTGATTGTGGTGCGGGGTGTTGCATTCAAATAGCTTTAGAATGGCTGCGTTTTTGGATTTTCCCCCGCTTTGCGTTCAGCAGGCACGACCTCATCTAACCTTTCGTTTGCAGGTTGGTTTGAATTGGCAATCCGTGGAGTTGCGCTGAAGCGCTTTCCTCGGCTTTTCGTTTCTCCTTGCGTTCCGCTTTTGCCTGCTCATGCTGTTTCTTTTGCTTCTCCTGCTTGATGCCTTGTGTGCTGTTGATTGTCGATAGCTGCGCGCCACCTGCGCTGGAATTCATCTGTTCCTGAACTTTCTTTCTTTTTGCAACAGGGATTGTATTGAGGTTCCTTCTTTGCTTACTTGTGTCCTCGGAATGTTGCATATTGCCTTCACGTTTGCCTCTGTTCTGCGAATCTTGTCGAGTTGCATGCACATCCTCTGTGTGAACTGCTGGACATGCATGCGACCTGGATTTGGGCTTTGTGCTCTTACTCTTGAATTTTGAATGCGGCTGCTTGTCGATTGCCCCCCCGCGTCCCCCCAGTGACGCTCTCGACGTTGTTCTTCTTGCTGGCAACATCGCAGTGTCCGCTGCCACGGAAGTTTCCCATTCGTCTGCTTTTCGGGGTTGTGATTGTCCCGTACTGTAGCCGGCTACGTTTTTGTGTTTCTCGCTTTTAACTCCAGAACTTGCTGTCAGCCTAATATCTTTGCTGACACTAGCTAGGGAGCTGTTAGAAAGCCGAGGTCGCTTGCTGGTCTTAGCTGGGGGGTGTTTGTTCCGACGGGTTGTGCGTTGTTGGTGTTTTGGTCCCTCGTCTTCTTTACTGTGTGCAGAAGGTTGATAATGCTTCCTAGTCTGAGGCGTTCTCCCCTTACTGCTCTTACTATTGCTGCGGTTGAACTCTTTATGGCTTCTTTCCCGCAGCTTGCGCGAGATACCGTTCTGCTTACTATGGTTAGGCTTGCATACGGATTTTCGTGTTCTCCGATGGATGCTCTTTGACTCATTAGAAGTTACAATTCTCTTGAATGGGTTGGCCGGACACTTGCTGCAGAGCATGCTGCACTTTTTGCAAGGCTTCGTAGATGGACAGCGCCGCAGCGGAGCACAATAATCTGGACATTTCCTGCTGCAGTGCTTGCAGCAGCTCTGAATGCTTCTAGTGAACTTTCTGCTCGCCTTCTGAAAGTACCTTGTGAAAATCTTGCAGGCTTTGGCAGAACGTCTGTGGCACATTTTACCGGCCTTCTTTCCGCACTTTCCACAACTTCTCCCAGCTCTTGCACCCGCCTTGGCCGCTGCACTGCCCAATTTCCCCAATACGTTCGCAGTCAACTTTGCAGAGAATGCCACCACGTTGACGAGGGCACGCACTAAGCAGGACATGGCGTTACAGGCAAAGCGGATTTAAATTTTCGTTTAGGCAACGGAACGACACACTGCCAGGAGAATGCAAGTTCAATAACTGTTGGTGTTCTCCCTCGTTTTTAAGTGCAGGAACCACCCATTAGAGCCTTTAAGCTTGAGTCAACACAACCGCTCCACAGCTACCTTTTGCTATTCACTTTTGTAGTAGTTCCCGCATCGTGCCGGTTTTGTGCTTCTCTGCGAAACTCTCCACTGAGGGAAAGTTATTTAGACTGACCATCTAGTTA
>CAJFCX010000491.1:0-16248 GCA_904066255.1 Eimeria sp. OTU-X
ATACAGATATGCATATATACATATACTATATAAACTATAATATATCGGCTGTATGTACATATTTGTGTGTATATACAGAAGTTATCTATAATTGATTTACTAGTAAAGGGCCATTGTAATAAGAGGCCCTCCTTATAATTATTTCCTTATCTTGGTTTTCTTAAGAGGGAGCATGCGGCCTCTTAAGAGGCAGCAGCAACCGGTTTCTGCATACACCGCAAGCGTGCATAATAACCATAAGCAGCAGCAGCAGCAGCATAAGCAGCAGCCACAGAGCCGCAGCCGACGCCGCAGCAGCAGCAGCAGCTGCAGCATCCGCAGCAGCAGCAGCAGCAGCAGGAGCAGCAGATATGCAGCAGCTGGGTATAACGGAAAAAGAAGGGGAAGGATCCCTTTTATTGCCTGATGAATTATTAAGTCCACCTGTTAATTGGAGTGTATCTACACCTTCTACTACATTTGCTAGTGAGCCTTCCCCCTCTAATACAACAGCTCTTCTTCCTCCCCCCACAAGATTAATAAGTGTCTCCTTAGGTGTCTCCTTATCTAATCATAATCATAATAATGCTGCTGCTGCTGCAGCAGCAGCAGCAGACACAGACCCACAACAAACCACCGCTCCTCACTCACCTGATACACCACTCAACTCAGTAAGCTCCTTCCTTATTCTTCTTCTAATTCTATTGTAGCTGTTGTAGGTAGCTGCTTCTATTGCTGCTGCTGTTGCTGCTGCTGTTGCTACTGTTGCTGCTGCTGCTGCTGTTGCAGTTTTGGGGGTTGGAGGGGGGACTCCAGATGATGCTACTGGTGCTCCGTTTGTGTTTGACTGCTGGTTAAGATGACATATGTGGCTGTTTTTCTGCTGCTGCTGTTGCTGCCGCTTTGGCTACTGTTGTTGCTGTTGTTGCTGCTGCTATTTGTTGCTGCAGCTGCAGGATGGGTGCATGGGGCCTGCAGAAGAGGGCCCAGGTGCTTGCCTGGGCTCTGCTTTATCGATGCTATCAGCGGATAGTGCTGCAGCAGCTGCTGCTGCTGCAGCTGCTGCTGCTGCTGCAGGTGATGCATGCAGCAGCAACAGTCCATCCTTGGGTCCCCCTTTACCTGCAAGCTCTGAAGATACAGACGCCTTAGGGAGTTTAACAGAGGGTTGGATACCTCAAGGATTGGATCGTTCTTCTTGTTCGTCCTCTCCGTCTCCTCCCCCCTCTTCCTCCTCCTCCGTCGCAGCAGCAGCAGCTGCAGCAGCAGCAGCAGCAGCAGTAGGAACAGGAGAGGTAGATGTAGGGGGTTTAATAGGAAGAAATACTTTCTTACAACAAAAAGATATATGCCGTATGGCTATTGAATGTTTAGGGGTAATAAGACCATCATGGCGAGACACCTCATTAGGGGGTATACAAAGTATAGCTTATTATAGACATATAAATAAAGTTGCTGCTGCTGCTACATTTACTGATCTACAAAGATATATTGATGTATTAGAGCCTCTATTTGCTGCTGCAGGCAGCAGCATCAGTACATGTCCTGCTCTTAAATCTGCAGTAGAAGATGTATTAGCTAAGTGTATGCTGCAGCAGCAGCAGCAACAGCAGCAACAGCAACATCAGCAACAACTTCTTCTCCATCATGAAGAAGAGGATGATCCTGAATCTGAGCATGTACGTACAACATCCTCTGCTGCTGCTGCTGCTGCAGCAGCAGCAGCAGCAACTGCAGCAGCAGCAGCAGCAGGTGGATGTGGTATTATTGATGAAGTCTGTCTTAAACTTGATGATTTACATTTTCTTTTATCCTTTCAATTCGATTTTTCTCTTCCTCCTCATCCTCCTGTTTCTCATCTTGTTATAGATGACCCTCAACCTTCTCTTACTAAGAGGCATAATATACTACCTCCTCCTGCTACTGCTGTTGCTGCTGCTGCTTCTGCTGCTGTTGGTCATGTTACCGATACACCTGATGTTGCTGCTGCTGCAGTACATAGCAGCAGCAATAGGAGAATCATACAGCAGCAAAAGAGGAGACTTCCACCGCACCAACAGCATCTTGAAGATGAGTCGTGCACAGCTACTCTTCCACCTCTCACGTCACCAGCAGCAGCAGCAGCTGCTGCTGCTGCTGCTGTTGCTGTAGCAGCAGGTACAGGTATTGACGCGTTGAGGTTGGGCTGCAGCAGCACCAACAGCAGCGGTTGCAGCAGCAACCCTAGTAGGCGGGTTTCGTTAAACTCGCCAGCTGTTGGATGGGGTTTGCCTGCAGCAGCAACAACTGCAGCAACTGCAGCAACTGCAGCAGCAACCACGGATTGGCATAGCAGCACAAAGGTTGAAGGTGGGGTCTCTCCTCCCATTGAAGACAGCCTTGCAGCACCAGCCCCTCCTCAGAGTGAGCATCTTGCTGCGGTTGCTGTTGCTGCTGCTGCTGGTTGTGTTTTGCTGCTGCTTTTTGCCAAACTGTCTCTTGTATTCTGCTGTGTGGTGCGTGTGCAGCAGCAGCAGCTGTCGCAGCAGCCGCTGCTGCTGCAGCAGACACTGCTGTATCGCCTGTTTGGCATATAGAAGGAAATCCGCCATCTGCTGCTGCTGCATATATGTCTCCTGTATCTGGATTCTGCCCGGGTGCCGCTGCTGCTGCTAAAGTTCAGCAGCCAGCAGCAGAAGCAGGAGAGGCAGCAGCAGCAGCCCCAGAGGCGCCGCTTGTTGCTCCTCTCTCTCCCGCACCCTTCGCTATGCAGCTGCCTTGCTCTCAGCAGCAGCAGCAGCAGCAAACAGCTTTGTATGTACAGGGACATGGGGATAACGTTAACTGCATGCCCTATGGGGAGGAGATGCTGCAGCAGCATACGCCAATAACCCCAGTGCTGCCTTTTCAAGGAGCACAGGAGGACTTTGCTGCTGCTCCTACCGACCAGCAGCAGCAACAGCAACCGCAACAGCAGCCGCAGCAACAGCCACAGCAACAGCAACAACAGCAGCAGAAGCAGAAACAGCCCCAGAGAAGCCGCCATCCCACACCGAAATCCCGCCGCTCATCAGCAGCAACAGGTTCACGTGCAGCAGCAGCAGCAGCAGCAGCAAGCAGCAGCATACCTTCAACGCCGTCTTCATCGCAGAAGCAATGCCGCTTAGAAATGTCTCCAGCAGGAGGACCTGCAGCAGCAGCACCAGTAGCAGCAGCAGCAGGACCTCCAACTGGAGGAGCGGAAGCAGTAGCGAAAACGGAACCAGGTACAGCAGGTGCAGCAGCAGCAGGTGCACCAAAAGCAGCGTCCGGAGCAGGTTCAGGAACCGGCTCAGGAGTAGCAGGAGGAGGAGCAGCAGGAACAACAAGCGGAGGAGCAACAGGAGATGAATGGTGGTTAGTACCTCAGCCTCGTGAGGATCCTCCTCTATCAGCAGCAGACGTAGAGTTGCTGCTGCAGCAGAAGCAGCTACCTGCATGCCCTTCTGTTGTATATGATAGAAGTGCATTTTGTTTTTATGCATTATGGAGATTAAGAGATGGAGTCTTCCAGAGAAGAAAATGTCTAATTGAACCTCTGGGGGCTAGAGAAGCGCATAGGCAAGCTGTACAAACCCTCATGAAGGTATATATATTATCTAAACCCTAAACCCTAATTAACCCCTATACCCTAATTATTCCCTAATTAAGCCCTAAAAGGTTTATTCTTCTTGTCGTACACACGGGGAATTTTCTAGCTACGCCTTAGCTAAACAAGCAGATGAGTGCAGCAGCAACAGAAGAAGCAGCAGCCTTGATCTAGGGTTTAGGGTTTAGGGTTTAGGGTTGCTTTTGTGTTTTGTGTACAGATAGGACGTCGTCCTCCTGGTGTAGTATATGACAGCAGAAGTCAGAAATGGAGTGTTTGTGTTACTCGGCATAATGGTAGACATCGCGCATCTTTTTCGGTAAAAAAATTCGGATTTGAAGGAGCACATCAAAAAGCGTTAGATTGGTATATTATATACGCTAAACCCTAAATCCTCAACCCGAATGAATCCTAAACCCTAATAAACCCTAATAAACCCTAAACCCTTGTAAACCCTAAACCCTAGAAATCCGAAATCTTCTGGAACACTTGATATCGGTGCTGGATATAAACAAAAATATTCAAAATTAGAAATATATGAATGGACCGAATTGCATAGTAATTGTTATCACTTCCTTGGTGGAATTAGGGTTTAGGGTTTAGGGTTTAGGGTTTAGGGTTTAGGGTTTGTGTGTATTTCAGGTATGACGCAAAGCGTGTAGAGTTGGGTTTAAGGGAAGCCCCTGGGCAGACAGAAGTGGATATGCAATTTGCTAGTGTTTTATCAGCCGCTGAACTTCTTGCTCTTGCACAGCATGCACCTGATGCTGCTCCTCCTGCTGGTGCTGCTGCTGCTGTTGCTGCTGTTGCTACTGCTTCCCCGAATACAGCAGCACCGACTACTACCCACCCACCAGCTAACAAGAAAAAACAACACCAGCAGCAGCAACACCAGAAACAGCAACACCAGCAGGCGCAGCAACAGAACATGCATCAGGAGCAGCAGCAGAGTCTGCAGCAGCAGCCAAATCTGCATCAGCAGAGTCTGCACCAGCAGCAGAACATGCCGCAGCACCCGCACCAGAACATGCAGCAGCAGCAGCAGCAGAGTGCGCAGCAGCAGCTGCTACCATTTCATGACTATTCAACACCCGTTGCTGTTTATAACCCCGAAATAACCCCATTAGCCGTACCTGCTAGTACAGACAACCCCACGCAGCAGCAAGACATGCAGTTGCTGCTGCAGCAGCAGCAGATGGTGATGCCGTTGCAACCACCGCAGCAGCAACCACAGCAGCAGCAGCAACACGCAACAGAACCCACATCAACAGCAGCAGCAGCAACAGCAACAGCAACATCTGGCAGCAGGCATAGACCCAGCAAACGATCTAAAACAACATCAGGGGTTGTTGTTGAAACGGTAAAGCGGCGTGGCGAATCTAGGTATAGACAGGTGACTGCAGCAGCAGCAGCAACAACAGCAGCAGCAGCAGAAGCAACTGCTACTGCAGCACCAACCGTAGCAGCGACAGCACATGCTGCAGTATCAGGTATGTCCCGCGCTACACTGCCACAGCTTATGCAGCCTTATGAAGCCAATGCGCAGCAGCAGCAACCGGAGCACCCACTGCAGCAAGTGCATCACATACAGCGGCAGCTGCAGCAGCAGCACCAACAGCAACAGACACACAGTTTCTGTCCTGTTGGTATCTCGGGGGAGCAGCACGCAGCGCACAGCAATTAGGCGTGTTTCTGTCTGCCTCTTGGGGGGAGGATATGAGGGTTTGCAGTGCAAATATAAACCCTCTAAACCCTCTAAACCCTAAACCCTAAACCCTGATTTTTGGAGCAGAGAACGCAGTTAGCTGCCAATATAATGCAGCTTCTTGATGTATACGTGCTCTCTGTTATAAGAGGCAGCACATGCATGCAGTGTATATACTTTAAAGAACAACTATATATCTATGTATATTTATATTTATATATTAATATATATATGAATAGATATAATAACTACAAATATTGCTTCTTTCTTTCCTTTATATATGTTGCAGTTTAGTTTATATACAAGACAGCCACAGCAGCAGGCTGCTTCTCCTTTAAGTAATGAAGGATGCAGACACCGGTGACTCATATATTTCATTTTGTTGCAAATATCCCCGCTCCTTATGGTGCTGCGGCTGGTGCTGCGGGTGGTGTTGCTGCGGCTACTATTGCTTCTGCTGTTGTTGTTGCTGCTGCTGTTGTTGCTGCTGCTGCAATAACCAAATGGATGCCAGACAGTGGGAGATAAATAAAACGAACACAACAAAGAAGAGCTGACAGTAAAAGTCATCTCTTATGACAGACAGTGTGGTTTGTGAGGCCCCCTTTATCTCTGTACGGCTGCTGCTTCTGCTGCTTCTGCTGCTGATATTTTTTGTTGTTGGTCTGCTGCTGTATACCGTGCTCGAGGCACGCTTTATAGGCTTTGAAGCTTCGGGTGCTCCTCTGTTCTACTTTTCCCTTCCATCCGTAATCAACAGCAGCAATAGCAGAGCAGCAGAAGCAGCAGCACAAGTTCAGCAGCAGCAGCAGCAGCACAGGTTCAGCAGAAACAGCAACAGTAAGAATGGCAAGATCTAAACATATACGGCTCAGCAGAAAGGCAGCAGCAGCAGCAGTAACAGGTATATATATGCGATGGTGTTGCGCTTGAGCAATTAAATAAAACTAATCAAATCTATTTAGTAAATAATGGTACTCCTTTTTATGGAGTAAATGAGAGGAAATATTCCTCTTTTAAAGATATATAGACAAAAACACACAAAAGAGAGGAAAGCAGCAGCATCAGCAGAAGCTGCAAAAAAGGCAAACACTCATAGACAGAGGCCGGCAGCAATGATGCTGCAGTTGCTTCACAATAGAAGCTTCCTAGTGCCCTCGCTAGTCAGTTCTGCTGCTGCTGATGCTGCATTTCCTGCTGCTGCTGTTGCTGTTTCTGCTGCTGCTCGGGTGTATAAGCAGGTGCAACAACAATTCAACTTTGCTCTGAAGTATTTTCTTCTTCTTCAGGACTTTCTGTTCCTTCTGTTTCTCCCTTAGATGCTTCTTCTTCTTTTTCTTCTGTTTCTTCCTGCTGCTTCTCTGCTGCGCTTTCCTTCTCTGCTCCCTCGCTGCTGCTCTCTGCTGCTTCTTCTTTACCGGATGCAGCAGCAGAGGATTCTTTCTCTTCCTTTGACTCTTCCTTTCCCTCTTCCTTCTCTTCAGAACCAGCAGAAGTTTCACCCTCCCCTTCTGCTTCTGCAGCAGCAGGGGTCTCTGCCGCAGGTGCCGCTGCTACTGTTTCCTTAGGTTTGGCTTCTGCAGCATGCTCCTCTGCTGCTGGCTCTTTAGCTGCTGATGCTGATTCTGCTGCTGATTCTGCTGCTGCTGACTCTGCGGCAGCTGCAGCTGATTCTGCTGCTGCTGCTGCTGGCTCTGCTGCAGCTGCAGCTGATTCTGCTGCTGCCGCTGCTGGTTCTCCTGCTGACTCTGCTGCTGACTCTGCTGCTGCTGCTGCTGATTCTGTTGCACCTGTAGACGCAGCTGGTTTGCTTTCTCCTTCTCCTGCGTGGCTTTGTGGGGCTACCGAAGGATGTTCGTGCTTTGTTTCTGCTTCTGTTTCTGGTGCTGCTTCTGGTGCTGCTGGTGCTGGTGCTGCTGGCTTTTCTGCTGCAGCTGTTGGCACGGTTCCTGCTGCTGCAGCTTCTTTGGATGGTTCTGCTTCCCCTTCTTTTGGTGCTGCTGCTGCTGCTGCTGTTTCTTCTTCCTTTGCAGGGTGTTTTTCAGACTGCTGCTCCTTCTCCTCTTTTTCCTCTTTGTGCTTCTTGTGCTTCTTCTTTTCGTGAGAAGTTTTCTTCTCCTTACCGAAGACCGGCATTGACTTATCATCAACAGGGAGGAGGGTCTCTTCTTCTGCAGCAGCAAGAGGAGCCGCACCAGTAGGAGGAGCAGCAGGAGCAGCAGGAATGCCACCCTTTCCCCCTATTCTTTTTTTCTTACTAATAAAGTTCGATAGATCTTTCCTGCTGATTCTCTGCAGACTAGATGGAAGTTTTTCCTTTGCTGGTTTTATTGGTACTTCAACTGCTGGTATTTCTGGTACTTCTTTTCCAGCTGCAGCAGCAGCTGCTGCTGCAGCAACAGCAGCTAGTTGCTGCTGCCCCAGTTGGCTGCAGCTCTTGATACAGCTAGTCTTAACAAGTACTTCCCCCTTCTGCTGCAGTTCATGCGGTAAGTCGCATGACCCACCATGTTGACTAGGCACGAATTTTCTATACGTTTCTATTTGTTTAAAAGCCCCAGGAAGACATTGCATGCAATCTTTTGGGTCTTTAGGTCTATAAGAGAATTTACATCTACGAGGAAGAGAGAGTTGTGTCCTTAAATGACATTTGAATACCTCAGGGTCATTTGGATATTTACTACGTGTTAACCATAAATAAAAATTACCCGCATCCTCCATTGCTTCCCTAGACCCTAATAATACAGGCAATGCAAACCATTGAGGACGACGTCTGCTGCTACCACCCTTGCTGCTGCCTCCTGCTGTGCTGCTGCTGCTGCTGCTTTCAGGAGTGGTGCCGGGGAAGGTGTGGGACCCTACAGGGGCCTCCGATTCTCTCTTCTCTACTTCTGCTGCTGGTTCAATGACAGCTGATAGACGCAGCAGCGCTGCTTCAGAGTTTGCATAATGACGAGAAGGGAAGACATTGCAAGAAGCAACAGGACCGAAAGAAGTTGCAATATTTTCACAAGTACCAAGTCTTTCCTTATTGGTTATTACCTGATCGGGTGACACTGCAGCAGTAGTAGGTAACGAGTGAGCCTTGCCTGTTGCTGGGGGCAATACGTTAGAGAGTGGCGATACTTTGAAATCCTGCCGCTGTTGCTGCTGCTGCTGCTGATGTTGTTGCTGTTGTTGCTGCTGTTGTTGCTGCTGTTGTTGCTGCTGCTGCTGCTCGTGCTGAGCTTGTGACCCTTTTCCTGCTGGAGGAACCTGAATGATACGCACCCCCCTTGGTGCCGTGACTTCTGCACTGTCTGCTTCTGTTGTAGGAAGGAAGAAGAACCAAGCACGAGTAGCTCTGCCAAAGATAGGGTTCTCAATATAGACAGAACAATCTTCACATGCTTCTGTGTTGCAAGGGCGAGTAGATACGAGAGGTTCTTTATCTGCACGGCAAGGGATCTGAAAGTTATCAGGAAACTGCTGTTCTCCTACCCAACGAGGAATACCATTAGCTACTTGTACAATAGAAGTTATATGGCCGAATCCACCACAAGGAAACGGACAAGCACCCCAAGGGAAAGCATCAGGAATAGTGCGAGTGTTTCTTTCATCTACGCGGCAGCCCAACATCTCTGGACAAGGCTTCTGAAACTTTTCTGAACAAGGAGATAAACTAACAACTGCTTGCATCTTTTCACTCCATCCTATGCCGAGTTCGGCGTCCCACGGATGCATTTCAGCACAAGAGCTTCCGAAACCTTTGCGCTCCATCAGAACCTTGCGGATCCGGATCTTGAAGGCATCGTTTTCTGTTGCCTGACAACTCTTTGTGCAGTCTGCCATTGTTTCCCATTCACCTAATTGGCAATTCAGACTACACTCTTCACCTTGACAACGTCTTTTCATGAAGGCACCGCCACAAGCTTCCTCGCTTTCCCCTGCATACAGACTACGAGTCCATATCTCGAAGCCTCCTCCACATGTTGTACTGCAAGGCGTTTCTTGACGCCATTCTCCCCATATGCAGCCACGTTTGCTGATAAGTTTCCGATTTTCCCAATGCTTTGTTATGGCATGGCCTCCTGTGAAGCGGAATGTCGCGAACCACCAGTTTGCCGGCAGCTCCACAGAGAGGGTCTCCTGCGGTGTATGCACAGCTATGCGGAAAGAATGCCGGCCTAAAGGCAAACTTTTGGAGCTATCTGCGCTTGAAATGGTAACGAAAGTACTTAAAGATTCCGGTCTGTTTTTCATGTATGCTCTTCTTGTCGAACACTTCAATGGAGGTACGTCAGGGTCCAACGAATCGCATATGAAGTCGCCTTCCTTTGTAGAATATTTCGGGGGAAGAGCTACGACAACGAAAGCAATTTGCTTGCTTTCCATGGTCTGCAGGGGAAAGTTGTACAAAATAGTCACAATTGAGTCTGCATCAAGTGCGTTTTCATCTTCAATCACCTGAAAATCCCCTACACCCTTAGCAAGCATATTTTCCGTCAGCGTTCCTCCCCCGAAACCTGCACGTGCAGGTTTCGAAGTATCCTCGGGTTTCGGTGCTTCCCCAGCCTCTTGCACCGATTCTTTTGCAGAGCTACCCTCAGACGAGGAACCATGTTCTGGATGTTCAGGAGTTTCTGTGGCTTCACTAGCCGACAGCTGCAAGGCAGAATGTAGGCCAATAGGTTCTTCCTGGAGTGCTGGGCGGAAACGTGTGGCATGCCCGGCCCTCCAAGCAGTTGTTGAGTCAGCAACATTATCAAGGGACGCAGAAGGTTCAAGCTGTATATTCATCCACTCCTGAGTTGGCTCCTCATGTCTGGCGATGCGTTCAAGTTTGTCTAGGACGCCTGAATACCATTCTGCCGCTTCTCCGTGATACCCATCAGAGGAGAGTGTTGAATCGTCTCCTTTTCCGATGGCTGCCGATTCAAAATCGGCATCTAAAATACCCAAGTTACGTGCAAGATCTTCTTTCGCCTGACTCTTGTTGGCGGGCTCTTGATCTGCAAAGCTGTAATAGTCATCGTAGAAGTGGTGTCGCTGCAGGCCCTGGTGTCGTCTGGTGGCGGGAAGAAAGTGGCCGAAGCAGGGCGACGGGCAAACAATTGGAATACAGCAAAGCACAAGAGCGAAAAGCCGCATGTTGAAAACAGTCGAAGAGCAAGAAGAGGGTGAAGAAGACGAAAAGGAAGTTGGCTTCACCTCCGCCAGCTTCTTAGGCGGCGCCGAGATCCGTTTGGGTCCGAGAACGACGAGGCCTCTGGCACATTCCCCCTTACTTGAAAAATCCATTTCACAATTTCCACAATGCTCGGCGTAATTCATAAATAAAGGGAAGTTCTCCTTTTGCAAGAAGCCGAGGCCGAGCAGCAGGCAAGTTCTCGTTCAGGTTGTGCCGCGAGGCGTCATTGCCGTTGTCTGTCGTCACCGCTCGATCTCTATGAGTGTAATTGGCATAAAACTGTGGGATCTGTTTATTTGTATATACAGAAGTAATGCAAAATGCTCTCAGAATCGAGGTTGTACACCAACAGACTCGAGCCGGCGGTGTGTAGTATGGCTGAGGCTCGCCGAGACGAACGTACGGGTCTCGGCAGCGGAAACTTCAGAGAAAAAAAGGGCAAGACAAGTTCTAAAACTACACAATCACGTTTTTTCCTTCTTAATCCAGAAGAATTCGCTCAAGAAGTTAACTCTCGCTCCTTCTCCCCTTGCAGCTTTCGCTGCTGCGGCCCGACAGTAGCAGAATCTGAGACCACCGCAAGGCGCTGCCGACCGTTAGCAACCGCCGATTAAACAAAATTGCACATCATTAAATCTTGGCTATCGAAAATGTATTTCATGTTTGCTTCCATTTCCTCTGAAAATTATTTGAGCAGTTTCCTTTTAAGAATTCATTATGTTTGCTTACTTCCCTCGTTTTACACTCACCATTTGCAGATGGGGCCCTCAGCGCGCCGGCAGACCCTGCGAGTACTACGAGCTGCATGCAGCGGCCGATTATCGCTGGGTGACATCTTGCAAAATCGACTATTGCATTTGATTGAAATTACATTGCCTTAAATTCAACGGGGTTTAGAGAAGAGGCGAGCGATCACTGCTTTTTCTGTGCGTCTTTCCGCCTATTGCCTCTTCTGCAAAACGCAAGCACGCGAGACCGCAGCAACCCAGCATCCATTGCGATATAAAGTGCTATTTCGTGTATTTCTTGCAAAAAGCAGAACCTTCCTCTTGAATTGTAGAAGTCTAGGAGGACACACCGTTGGCATGCCTCCTCTGTAGACAGGACGCCTCCATGATGTCCCATTGCAATATCTCCTCCTCTGCTTGAAGGCTTCTTGGGTTGGTTCGGCCCGTCACCTTCCAGCAGTAATTAACCTCTTAGCTGCTTACTCTTAGCTTTAGTAGCCGTCTGCTGGCGGCATGAGGGGCACCCCTCTCTCTCCGTGTGCGCCTCGCGTCTCTTTGTCTTGGTTTCCTGTAGCAAAGGGCGGATGGTACCGTCGATTGTCTTTAATTGGTACTCTCTGTGTCATTTTTCTTTTTTGTTTTGGGGTCCTTATATCCGCCGTTAGGTCGTTTGTTGGGTCTTTATTCCTTAGTGCGGGGATATGTGTTGTCCTCCTCCTTTTCCTCCTTTACTATCTTACCCTCGCGCTGACCCTCCCGGGCAGCAACCGCCTCTTCCAATGGTATATGCAGCAGCAGCTAGCAGCAGAAGCAGCAGAAGAGCTGTTGCAGAGGCTGCGGACCCTTGAGCTCTTCTTGCTGCATCTCCTTGCTGCTCCCGTTCGCAGCCTCTCGGAGGAACAGAAGGAAGCTGCCATTCTCTCAGCCCCTCCTTCTTGCCTGCAGCATTCCCTCTGCAACAACAGCAACAACAACAACAGAAACAGCAACATCAACATCAATAGCAGCAACAGCAGCTTTAGTAGGCCATTTCCCCTGTTAAACACCGTAGAAGAAGTGCAGCAAGGTACCTTGTTTGCTCTTGGAGATGCTGCTGTTAAGGACACAATTGCTGACTGTTACTTTATGCTATCTACGCACCTGCGCGCCTTTCAAGCCCTTCATCTTAAGGCAGACACCCTGATGTGGCAGGAACATGGGGCAACAGAAAGTGTAGCAGACACAGGAAGGGCAGCAGCAGCAGCTGCAGCAACAGCACCAGCAGGTAATAAGGAGCTGCCGGGGTGGCATCAGCAGCAGCTAGCTAGATGCACTCTGTCATGGGTAGAAGAGGCCCTTGCCTTTTCTTGTGCTTCTCTTCTTTCTCATCTTTTGAGTGTTTCCCTTACACCAGCGACAGCTGCGCCGTCGTCAAGCCCTGCTGCTGCTGCTGCTGCTGGGGCAGGAGCAGCAGGAAAGGGGGAAAGGTACCTTTTGGGTGCCGTTCTCGGCTTGCCGTCCCCTGCAGCTGCCGTAGGAAAGGAGGTGGCAGCAGGCAACATCAGCGGCAGCACGAGTAGTGGCTTCTTGGACAGTAAGAAGCAGGAGGAGAGGCTGCCTCTTGCAGGGTTGCAGCTCGCAACATCGGCGGATGTATTAGCCTGTGCTGCTGCACTGCAGCAGCTGCATGCAGTGGCGCTGCTACTGCTGCCGTTCCAAGGGAGCCATGCGCAGCAGCAGCAGCAGCAGCGGCACGAAGGGCCTCACCTTCGTATGAAGGTGTCTTTTGTGCTGCGCCTTGCGCTGCTGCTGTTTCGTTCTCTTGTGTCTCCGCCGCTGGCGTCGCTGCCGCTGCTGCAGCAGCAAGCAGCACATATGGGGGGCAAGCATGCAGATGCAGCAGGAGTCGAGGTGTGGCTGCCAGTGCAGCAGCAAACGCGACGAGCTCATCTGGCTGCTGCAGTAAAGAAGACTTTTGCTGCCGCAAAGACTTTTGCTGCGCGCTGCTTGCGCTTATGCCCCAGCTGCAGCAGCTGCAGCAGCAGCAGCAGAATCTTCGCCTGGCAGCAGCAACACTTTGCCCTTCTGCAACACCCTGCGGCTGCCAGCCCCCCGGCGCCACAGCATGCAGCTGTGGCTGCTGCGCTGCCTGTTGGTGCTGCTTGTGCTCGGAGGAACACAGCAGCAGCGGCAGCAGCAGCAGCAGCAGCAGGACTACTGCGCCTGCTGCAGCATCTTTTGAAGCTATTTCGCCCCCCTCCCCCCAAAACTGTATACATACAGTGTATGTTTATCCCTGCCTCAGGGACGCATTGGCTGCTCCCCTCTAGTTGCTGCTGCAGTGCAGCAGCTGCTGCTGCTGCTTCCGATTTGCTGCCTCATGACTTCTCCTTCCCTCCAAGCCGGTGTCGCCACTGCTCGCCCGTTGCTGCCAATTCACAGCAGCAGCAGCTGCAGCAGCAGCAGGTTCTGCGAGGTGGAGGAGGGCGGTGTGCTGAGAAGCGGGAGCTGCTAACTGGCGGCTTCCTTTGTCATCTTGCTGCTGATGTATCAAGGGTACAAAAGGCAGCATTTTCTCTGTTTATGTGTCTATCGAAGCAGCAGATTGCTGCTGCTGCTTCCGCTTCTGCTGCCGCTGCGCGTCTGCAGCCTAGCAGCAGCACAAGAGGCTTTGCGCGCCGTTTGATGGTGGGCAGCACCCCATCGCAGCAGCAACTACAGCAGCACCGGGTGCTAATGCTGCAGCAGCAAGCTCGCAGGACGCTTGCTGCTGCTGCTCTTTTCAAGGTAGGCGTTGATCTTGCTGCAGCAGCAGCAGAAGCAGCAATTCAGATGGTCTGCCAGCGCTTTGCAGGTCTACGAAAGTGCCTCCAGACCCAGAAGTCGCAACAGCAGCAGCATCAGCTGCACTGCAGCAGCAGCAGCAGCAGCAACAGGATAGGAGGAGAACCTACAGCTCTTATAGCAGCGGAAACACCTCTCCGTTTTGTCTGCGGTTGCCAAATCCCCCTTTGCAACTCATGCGACAGTCCAGATGCAGCAGCAGCAGCAGTGGCAGCAACAGGTGCAGGTGCAGCTGCAGCTGCAGCAGAAGCAGCAGCAGATAGAGCAGGTATAGGGGGAGATATTGTATTAATGTTTAATCCTAATGCTGGCGCATTTGAAATGTCATTAGCAGCACAAGACCCAGAGATTATTTGTTATCTTAACAGGTCTGTCTCCTATTTGTCTCCTTTTCTTTTTGTCTCCTTTTATCTCTCCTCTTGTCTCCTTATACTGTCGTCTCCGTTTATGTCTCCTTTTGTCCTTCTTTACGTCTTGTTGTCTCTTGTCCCTTTTTTTCTGTTGCTGTCCTTTTCTGTCTTTCTCTCTCTCTCTCTCTGTTAAAGCTATTTTTCTTTTTTTTGTGATATATATATATATATATATATATATATATATATATATTCCTTGTGTATGCTATATGTATATGTATATGTGTATAGGGGGGTGAGTGTAATATTATATAATTATAGAGGTTCTTCTTCCTCTAAAGGGTCTCCTTCCTTCCCTAACATATTAAAAGATTCATTTAATTTATATTTATTTGGTGCCAATCTACCAGGTAATAAGGAGGCTCTATCTATCTCCTCCTGTCCCCTATATCTTTCTGTCTCTCTTTTCTCTCTTTTTTCTTCCTGTGCCTCTGTTTCTCTTCTCGTCTCGCTGTTTTACTCTCTTTTTGTCTTTCATTCTCTTTCTCTCTCTCTCTCTCTCTCGCTCTGTCTCCCTTTCCTTTCCCGACTCCACCCAGCCGTAGCAGCTGCATCAGCAGCAGCAGCAGCAACAGCAGCAGCAGCAACAGCAGCAGCAGCAACAGCAGCAGCAGCAGCAGCAAGTTGCTGCCGAGTTAGTTGACTTTTGTTGTGTCTGTAGGAGTCCGCCGCATTGCCCTTCATGGCCGATCTATTGGCGGTCTCCCTGCTGCTTACGTCGCCTGTCTTTCTCAAGTGCAGCAGCAGCAGCAGCAGCAGCTCCAACTCGGTGCTGCTGCAGCAGCTGCTGCTGCTGCTACAGCCCCTGCAGGCTGCTCTTACCCCTCCATGTTCCCGCGCGAAATGAGCAGGAGCAGTAGTGGCATCAGTAGCCGCACGACTGCTTGCAGCACAACGCGCAGCACCAGCAGCAGCAGCGGCAGCACCTGTAAGAGCAGCAGCAGCAGTTGTCCTGTCGCTCTTCTTTGCGTAGATAGAAGTTTTTCTTCTCTTGAAGCAGCAGCAACTTCCCTATTCGGGTGGTGGGCAGCAGCAGCGGTGCGAGGAGCAGCAGCAATTTCTGCATTTTGCCTGCCAGACTGCAGCAGCAACTGCTACTGCTGCCGCAACAGCGGCTGCTGTAGCAGCGGCTGCTGCTGCAGCAACAGTAGCAGTTGCTGCTGCTGCTTTTCCCCTCACATGGGAGAGAACTTCCCTCAGCAAGCGTCTTCCATGCAAACTGGAGAGCTGCTAATGTTGGAGGAAGGCGCTGCCACTACTAGAAGAAGCAGCAGCAGCAGCAGCAATAGTAGCAAGAAGTCTGCAATTTCACCTGAAGCGACGGCTGTTGGGTCACCAGTATCAGCAGTGGCAGCAGAAAGCGGCTTCCCAGCAGCACCAACAACAGCAGCAGCAGCACAAGCAGCAGCAGAGTGCTTAGAACTTGCTTCTACAGCAGCAGCCTTTATTGCTGTTAACTGCAGCAAAATAGTTGTATATACACCCCATGACGAAATAATATCAGACGAGGCGTCCTTAAAGACAGCCATGGCGAGGCATATGAATCCTCTGCTATTTCAACAGCAGCAGCAGCAGGTGCTCCAACAGCAGCAGAATGGCTTGGGGTGGTCCGTTGCTGGTAGTGGCAGATGGGGTTTGGCAGCGTCTACACAGAAAACAGCAGCAGCAGCAGCAGCGGCAACTGCAGCAACTGTAGCAACAGCAGCAGCGGCTGCTGCCTCTTTTGAAGGGACACTTCAACTGGTGGTGGGTTTATTTTTTATTTTTTCTTGTATTTTGCTTTTTATTCTCTTTTCCCTTTTTATTTACCTGCTTTACTCATACAG
>CAJFCX010000492.1:0-16246 GCA_904066255.1 Eimeria sp. OTU-X
GGGGGAAGCAGCTCGACTCTGGAATGCGAGAGGGGTCTACCCATCTCCTTTCAAAAGTTCAGTTGTGTTGGATTACACAGCCCCAACTACAGTGAAGTCCTATAGGGAAGGCTTCACATACAGAAGTGCTCCGTTTTCCTAGTGTGAGGCAGAGTGTTCTCGACCTTAGCCGAGTTCATTGTTGAGCTGCATGAGAGTACAAATACGTTATATTAGAGTTTCAGAAAAACAACAGTATCCCTTTACAGTCACCAGGATTACTGCGTCTAGTAACCAGGAGCTCACATGTGCACAGCAGCACAGTGACCTCTGGCGAACGCAGTGAGGAGGAGGCCTCCAACGAACTGCACCACATCATGCAGACACTACTGCTTCAAACATAGATAAGCTGTCGTTTAGCTCCTGCACTAATACTGTGCAGAGTTGTTTACATCTAACGTGCCCTCCACGATCCAACCTGCACGATCAGCAAGTCCCAAGGTAAAGTTCTATTAGCACACTGTGCGCCAACTATTACAAGATCTCTCCTCTTGCACACATTAAGGCTCTTTGCAAGCCCGTTTAGATGGTGCACGATCCTACGCCTCAAATATTTGTTTGAAATGTTCTACGCCGCAGTCGACAACCTAGATGCCAAGAAGTGAACGGACAGATTTCAGACAGAGCAGGCAGGCATGACACAATGCTGCATTAAGGCGCTTAGTTAAAAATGCACCTACTATCTAAATTTTAACTTTTAACTGAGCTGCTTCCATAATCAGCTTGCATCCAAAAACTGAATGAAACGGGCGCAATGAAGCACCTCTTCTTGTTTCGATGTGGGCACTGGACGTGCGGACGTGCTGCTCTCAGCACTTAGAGGTTTTGCAGCCCGGCCCTTCCAAAAAATTCTTGATTTTGAATTCAAAGTACAATTCTCGATTATTTCCGGCAGACTCTTTGTTGTCGCTGTCAGTTCAAGCCAACTCCCCTCCCGTAAGTTGAGCAGCAACCCCCGTTTTGTGACGGGGTGCCAAGCCCAACGATGCACGATTTCGACCTCCTGAAACCGTCCCATGATCTAATATAGATTGTAACATATTGACCACAGTAAAGACTTCTTGGGATCCCTTGAAATCAGTGGACGACTGGCGGGACAGGCGTAGGGACGCGGCCAACTCTACCCTTAGCAACGTTTGGGAGCATCGGTTGACTTCGTTCAAAGTCGTGAGCTCACATCAGTTTTTCTTTTCATGGAAAACTTATAGTTTTTCCCTATTTTTTGCCAAGACAGCGTTCATCCATAGGGGCCGGCAGCCGGCCATTACAGCGACGCGCACACATGCAACGGTTCTCAGATTCAGACGATGCGTCGGTGCAGTTGGTCGAAGTGGAGGACTCCAACCGGCTTTCCCTTGAAGAGGAGAATATCAGAACCGGTGTTTCGGATCTAGGAGCTGTTGCGATTCCCGGTCGGTCAGGCGGCTTGCGTGTATTGCATGTAGGGTCTGCCCTACTGTCTGTCTTCGCAATTCTACTGATCTTGACAAAATGCGCCAGCTATACGCACTCATTGAAGGGAAGAAAGATCACGGGACGGCAGCTGGCAGGAAAGGATGGGAGACACGTGAAAGATCGCGTTGTCGACGAAATCGTGCAGCTGTGTTTGGAACTAGAGGAGGATCATCCCGATATTTTCCAGTCTTCGGAAATGATACAGCCGATACACTCGGCACCTCCTCCTACTGGGAATGCTTCAACGGAACTACGACCAATGCAGCCAGGTGCTGGAATGCAGACAATCGCTGTAACAGAGCCAAGCGCAGTGATTCAGCCAGGCGGGGTAATGCAGCCGAGCCCAGTGATGCAGCCAAGCCCTGTGATGCAACCAAGCGCGGCAATGGAGTCAAGCGCGGAAGACGCTTGGCTTTCGGATTGGGGAGCCGCGCCCGATTCATCGTCTGACGTCTCTCAGTCCCTCCATGTACCTGCTAGACATAGGGACTATGGCTATGCGGAGGGCGTTCCAGGGGGAGGGGAGGGTTTTGGATCACCAGACGAAGGGCCATCTACATCTGCGTGGGACTCGAACTCTATGGTGCCATCTGCCGGCGGGGTGGTCAACCCTGATCCATCGGAACCCAACTATTCTCTTCCTCCCCGGGGTGAGGAGACAAGCTTTCCGTTGGATTCTGGCGAGCGTGGAGCCCACCCCATGGCCTCTAAACCTCAGCCAGAGCCTCAAACTGTCCCACCAACTCAGCTGGTTCAGCCCACCTCACAGCACGGCATCCACACTGGAATTCCTGTGGCATTTGCTGGCAGAAAAAGGAAATTCGAGGAAGTAGCAAGCAGGTTTGTGTCGTTTTCTGCCGATGGTTTGGACCGTGTACCAGTTTCTGAAAAGCGGATGATGTATGAGAAAATTCGTGGGTGGACAAGTCGCTCGATGCGTCAACAATCGAGTGGCGCGCCGTTGATCCGCGCAATGCTCCAAGCATCAGGTCGTTCAAGCGCGGTTCAAACAAGTGGTGAAGGGGACAATTCACCTCAACTCAGCCGCATCTTGAGGGACAGATCTTGCGATCATCCATTTTACAGAACAACAACATTGCGACAAGGCGTTACTTGGAGGCCGTTTTCGTTGGATGTTGCACGTGCATGTAACCCTCGTGTGCATTCAATAGATTTCAATCTGCGGTATATGCGTACGCTGCTTTTGCAAGATGAGCTTGGACAGCAGGAGATGAAAGGCTTTATCAGCAAAATGGAAATGATCGCGGGCTACCTGCTGGAATTCCATTGTAAGCCTGTGCTTTCAGCAACTCCGCGACATGCTGCTCGACAACTAGGCATCCGCTATATGATATTGGACACACTTTATGCAGCAACCGAGGTGTTGGGAAAGCCGGGGAATGCCAACCCTTGGTGGGCAGAACTCGTGAAAGACATTCCTTGCGAGGTGGCGGAGTATGACTGTGATAGGTCCCTAGGACCTCAATTTCTTGCGAACGTAAGGACTGCAAGAGAGTTGAGCGTAGCGTTGCAGAAACTTAAATTGGGTGTTCGCCCCAGCAGCTTGGAAACTGTACGCCTGAAGCGGATGCTATTCTGCGAAGAGACATCACCTCCATTTTTCAGAGATAGAAATTGGGATCCTTGGAGACAGGATAACAATCGATGGTTGGGCCAAGGTCTTCGTAAGTAGTGGCGTTGCAGTGCTGTGCACAAGGCCGTGATATGGCGGACCTTAGTACAGTGATGCTCGGGTTAAGCTTTTGAAAATGCGGCTTCCCTGAGATCATAGTGTGAGAACGAAAAGTTAGCGATTATTATTCATCATTGATGTCGCAGCCCAGCCTCTCTCTCTTCTTCAATAATTCGGGACCAACGCCACACGAGAGTGACCATTAATTCTGTACATGATATCAAAGTAATGAAACGACTATTTGCAAGAGTTAGTACCCATCCCTCAAATTTCTATGATGGGGGAAAGCACATTCTTTTTGGCATTTGTCATCGTACCCGGTGCAGTAGTCTAGTAGCGCCTTTTAGGACTTGTGCGTGTGCATTGCATGCATGCAATGAACCACTCAGGTTGTTTGCACTGTTCTGTTGCTTCTCACTTGACATTTTAGTGCACGGAGTTCCACATTGCCATCTAATTGGCACAGGAATTTCCCACATTCCAGGCGGTCAACATTTGGTGCTTATGTGCCGTATGGCACCTTCATGATTTGTCATTGTATTGAGGCCAAGGCCAGAGCACTTTGAGCAGAATCTATAAGATCGTGCTTTATGCACTAGGCACAATTCTTTATGAAGCATAAGATTTGTGCATAACCCGCTAACTGCAACTACTGATAATAGAACAACTGGACACGTGCTGGCAGGACACAAGGAGAGCATTCTTCTCAATCAGAGCAGAGCTCACAGCTGCAGTTTGCCGCCACTCTGCTTCCCCCTTCGTAGTCATGCCTGCATAAAGAAGGGGACCATTCCTCCTGCCATGATGACAGCAGGAACGATTGATCCTCTTTACGCAGCAAAATCTGCTAGAAGTGGGCATTCTGTGACCTGCCTATCAAATGGCAAGCATGCGCTTGTAGCAACTATGTACAAAGTTTATGCATGCAGGAAAGGGGGCTTGGTTCTTCTTACATTTGGCGATGCTGTGCGCTGCTACTTGCCCTCAAACGAAGCATAGCCACCGGTAGAGCCGCCTCATCTCCCAGGAAAACAGGGAATTGGGTTCTAAGAAACTATTAATAGAGCAACAACCTAGGAAGGTCTCCAGATCATATCGAGACATCTCAAGAACCAATGCAGAAAAGTTGAATTATGTATATTCGGCACTGAGAGAAAAAAAGACAATGCTGCCGCAACACATACAGGTCGGATGATATTGGATCCAGTTTCTAATGAATACAGAACAAGGAGAAAAACGTGCGGTCATGACTTCATAAGAGAATACCACGTGAAACTCAACACATCTGCTGCCTTCTGCCGCCATGGCGCCGTCAATGCACGATTGTACGGAGGGTATACACCACAAAAGGCGGTGCATCCGATGATCCTCAACTTACTGGGGTAAAACATAAAAATTCAAACACTGTTAAAATATTTTATATATATACTTTAACTCTTCGACGCTGTCAACCTCTGCTCTGTGAGCGGGCCGGTGGGTTTCAGGTTTGCAGGCGATGCTTGACAAACCCGTAGATGCAAAGCTTCCTCCTAAATTACTACTGTTGTTTATTTTAAACTGAAATTGAATTAAATTATCAAAATATGCACAGGAAAACGAGTCGATCAGCGGCTGAACGCGAGCGGCCACCATGACCGGACAACTCAGCCCCACAACGCAAGCGCAGGAAGAGGCGCAGCAGCTGCAACCGCAGTAGCAGCAGAATGTTTGCAGCAGCAACAATACTTCCGCTTCCTATTAGGGGCTCTTGGGCGTATATATGCTTCCCTTGGCAACTGCTTCGTTGTATGAGCGTGTGTGTGGACTTTTTCACGATTTCCTCGTGCAGATCACTTACGAGGCTGTGGTGCCTTGCATAAGACCTCTTCGCTATAAAAGAAAGAAACACCAGCCTCCAGCTTCTCCTGCAGCTGATCCAGTAGGCGGACACTGTGCGGCGTGCTCCGCATACCCGTGGGATTGTCTCCCAGAAGCGCTGGGATCGTGTCTGCCGATGTGGGATCGTCATCCGAGAACGGGGGATCGTGTAAACACACTCATGTGCACGCAGCCATCAGTTGGAACAAACAACAACCTGTTGCGCTGCCTTTGCATCCTCAACTCTCTTCCGATCCCTCACCGGAGCATCTGGGCTCTTGCGGCTGCTGCTGCTGCTGCTACTGCCGCTGCGTGGTTGCAGCTGCTGTTGCTGCCGTTTATGTTGCTGCTGCTGCAATAGTTCGCCCTAAGATGCTTCTAAAAAGGGGGCAAAGGCAACAGATTATAAGGCCCCTAAGGGGCCCCCCATGACTCTCTTCTGTTAGTCAATTGACACACACCTTAAAGGCACTGCAACTGCAGCAGCAACAGCAGCAACAGCAACATCAGCAGCAGCAGCAACAACAACATCAACAGCAGCAGCAATACCAGAAACAGCAACAGCAACTGCCGACGCAACAGAAGTTTCCAAGCAGTTCTCGCCTCCTCCCAAGGCCCATGGAGCTGCGCTTTAGAGCCCCCTGCAGCAGCAACAGCAGCACCAAAACCGTCGCTGCTGCTGCTGCTGCTGCAACAACAACAGCCGCAGCCGCAGCAGCGCGCTTCCAGGCGGTTCCATTCCCATAGAGATGCAGCTGGAGGGACAATCGGGGAGACCGACGGCCTCTGGGGTGCCCCAGCCTCCTGGCAATGCTGCAACGACGCCAGCAGCAGCAGCTGCAGCAGCAGCAGCTGCTGCTGCTGCATGCAGCGCTGCGCTTACGCTGTCCCATCAAGCTGTTGCTGCTGAAACATCGCAGCAGCTGCCTCAGCAAACGGACGCTGAATTCCCGTGCAGCAGCTCTGCTGCCGCAGCACCCGCTGCAGGAGATCACGTAGCCTGGGTGCAGGTAGGCACAACGCAGCAGCAGCAGCAGCAGCAGCAACAACCCGCCGTGCAAACGCATATCCTGATCCATACTTTTGCACCTGGTGAAGCAGACCTTGCTGCTGCGCTGCGGCGTGTTGCAGCTTCTTCTGGCGGGGGCGTTGTGCTCAATACACTGCAGCAACAGCAGCAACAGCAAAGGCAGCCACAGCAGCAGCTGCAACAGCAGCAAGGCATTCTGCTGCCCGCCGCTTATGCAGCATCCGCTCAGCAGGCAGGGGCAGCACCACAAGCTATCTCCCCCGCAGCCCTCCCAGCTTGCATTCATACGTTGCAGCAGCAGCAGCCTCAAGGGCAACCGCAGCAGCAACAGGAGCAGCACACACATGCCACCTTCGTGCCCTACGCTCCTTTAACTCTCCGTCACATGCGTACAATCGCCGACCCATTTCAGCTGCAACGAGAGCAGCAACATTTGCAGCAGCACCAGCAGCAGAGACCTTCCCGCATCCATACGAGCCCTGCTGTCCTTTCGGTTCCATATGGAGGCAGTGTGTTGCAGCAGACTCCACGTGCTCCTTCAGCAGCAGCAGCTGCTGCTGCTGCAGCAGCAGCAGCAGCAGCTGCTGCTGCTGCTGCTGCTTCGGAAGTACCTAGTGCAGCTCCTGCCTCAGTGCTACCACTGGCTCAGCAGGAAACGCACGCAGAGCAGCAGCAGCAGCAGCAGCAGAAGCCGCTAGCTACTGCATCAACGGCACTTTTCCACTCACAACCGGAAACACACCCAAGAACGCCTGTCGCCTGGCTGCAGCAGCAGCAACAACAACAGCAGCAGCAACAGCAGCGGCCGCAACAGCAAGCGCCACCGCCGCTGAGAACGCGAAGCGACTGCTGGGCCTACAGGCCGACTCGTAGAAGCAGCACCATTGTGTCACCAACCGGGGAAGCAGCTGCAGCTGCTGCAGCTGCAGCTGCAGCAGCAGCAGCAGTAGCTGCCGCTGCTGGAAGGCCTCGTCGACAGTCTTGGCCTCCTTCCTACGTAGCACATGTAACACCGGCAGCACCAGCAGCAGCACCAGCAGGAACAGGAGCAGCAGCAGCAGCAAGAGCAGCACAAATTCCATCACCTGGCGCTATCTGGGGCCCCACAGCGTCGATTGCCACACAGCCCCTTCAGCAGCTGCAGCACGTCACCACGCAGCAGCAGCCGCTGCTGCCACAGTCTCCACTGGCAGCAGCAGCAGCAGCAGCAGCTACTGGTGCAGCCGTGGAGAGCACTCCTGCTGCGTACTTCGAGGCAACTCCTACAACGCAGCAGTCAACCGCAGCCTTCGGTGCCACACTATCGCCTACAATCCTGCAGGAACAGCAGCAGCAGCAGCAACATGCGCAGCAGCAGCAGCGGGAAACGCCTGCAGCAGCTCCAGTATTAGTGGGGCCACAGATGTGTCCTGCTGCTGCTGCTGTTCCTACTCCAGCAGCGACCCTGGGCTCAGAAACTCATTTCCATGTGCCTCCTGTTCTTGCTCCTGCTGCTGCCGCACCTGCTGTTGATACCTGTGCTGCATTTGCACCGTCGCCTCTAAGACCTACTAGCCTTCAACCATGGGAGCGTCCCAGGCGGCGCTTTCTCTCCGACCCGTCTCCCGGTGCTGCTGCTGCAGCAGCAGCAGCAGACGCAGAGGCACACCCATTCAGCCGCAGCAATGAAAGCCAGACAAAGCTACTGAACCGCGGCAGCAGCAGCACAAGTGTGCTCCCTTCAGCTGCCGCTGCGGGTACATGGAGCCCACCCGGGGCGGATTTGATTGCAGCTGCTAGTGTTGCTGCGGCACCTGCTGCTGATGCTGTCCCTCAATTGCGTATGCGGCGTAACAGCTACCCAGTCTCCCCTGCCCTGTCTTCAATGCGTCGTCACGCTGCTGCTGCTGCTGATGGAGCGATGAGGGCAGAAGCAGCAGCAGCACGGGCCCGCAGTGCTGCTGAAGTTGCTGCCAGAGCGGACAGCCTAGCAGCAGCATCAGCACCGAAGAGTCCTGCTGCTTCCCGCTGCAGCAGCACACCTGCGCATGCCAACTCTGCATCTTCTGTTGGATCCGCCTCTCCTGCTGCTGTGTTTCAGCTGCCGCCACTGGACCCTGCTGCTCTATCTCCGAAACCCTTGCAGCAGCAGCAGCGGGAACTGTTGGAGCAGGGGCTGTTGCAGCGGCAACAGATGCCGCTACCAAGTTCATCTGCAGCAATCCTTGAGGGCCTCCGCCTGCCGACGGTGCAGCCAGTGTTGCATGGGTCACTGCTGAATAGCTTTGTTGCCCAAGAAGCACTGCTGCAGCAGCAGCAAGGGCAGCAGCATCAGCAACAGCAGCACCAGCAGCAGCAAGAAAATAATCTGATATCTTCTTCTGTAGTGAGTAGCCAATCCCCTCTATCAACTGCCTCTCTGATACATCCGCAGACAACCACAAGTGCCCTGCAGCTGTTGCTGCAGCCCTTGCAGTGTCCGCCGCAGCAGCATGCGTCGCCTCTTTTGCAGGAGCAAGAGCAACCGCAGCAACTCCTGCTGCCTCCTTTGCCGCCGCAGCAACAGGAGGAGGTGCTGTCACAGATGCCACATCAGTCGCTGCAGCAGTCCATGAGCCCATTGGGGCCGCAACTGCTGCCTGCCTCCCTCCCTTCAACGAGGTGCTCCCCTCTGCAACAGCAGCAGCTGCAGCAGCGGCAGACGCAGCTGCAGCATCAGCCGCAGGATGCGTTCCTTGCTACATCTCCAGTGCATCGCAGATCGCCGCCTCCGGGCGCTGAAAATGCCCCAACACCACAAGGCGCAGCAGCTCTGCTGCCACTGCAGCAGCTGCAGCAGCCGCAACAACAGCAACAGCAGCAGCAGCAGACGATAGAGAAAGCTGAGCCATTGCTTTCTTTTGACTCCGGAGGCCTCATAACGTTTGCAGCTGAAACCCCAGCATCAACTGCCGGACAGCAGCAGACACTGCAAGACAAGACTCTGCAGCAGCAGATGCAGCCGCAGCAGGTACTCCAGCAGCAGCAGAGCGTTGAACTAGCCCCTGGCTTCTCTCCTTCAAAAGCTGCTGCAGACCGAGCAGCAGTAGCTGCTGCAAGGGCAACTGCTGCTGCTAAAAATGCCACAGCAGCATGTGCGCGGCTGCAGGAGCTGCAGCAGCAGCAGCTAGTACCTCAAGGGGTAGCAGCTGCAGCAGCAGCAGCAGCAATGGCGGCTGAGACCGGGGCCTCAACAGCTCAACTAGCAGCAGAGAGAGCAGCACTTGCTGCTGCAGCAGAGGGAGCAACACTTGCTGCAGCAGCAAACAGTGCTCCTGTTGCAGGCTCTTCTTTGGTCCACGACAATTCATTGCCTGTGGGTCTTGGGCCTTCAGCTTGCCCGCAGCAGCAGCAGATGCAGCAGCAGGAGCAGCAGCAGCAGATGCAGCAGCATCAGCAGCAGCAAACGCACCCGGTGCGTTACAGCACAAGCGGGACGATGCATCTCCCCACAAGCCCGAGGCTACTATCTCCTGTACTGCAGATGGAACAGCTGCGGCAGGAGCAGCTGCAGCAGGAGCAACTGCAGCAGCACCAGCAATTGCCGTTTGGGCGACAGCAAAGTTTGAGCTCGGTTCTCAGAAGAGCGGACAGTCTTAGTCCTAGCACACGGAACAGGAGGCTTCTTCCTCAGCAGCAGCAGACATTGCAACGGCAGCAGCAACTGGCACAGTTGCCGCTGCAGCAGCGGTCTTCTTTGCACCTTCGAGAGCAGCAGCTGCTGCAGGAGCAACGCAGCCTGCGGCAGCAGCGTCTTCAGCTGGAGAGACAGCTGGAGGAGGAGCAGCAGAAAGGAGGCACTCCCTTGGTCGGACATGGTGTCCCACTCTGCAACGGTGCAGCAGCACAACGCAAGCAGCAGATTGACGAACAGCAGACGCAAAACAAATTGCCGACGCCGACGTCATCCTACCGGTGGATAGACGCGGGCGCCACACCACGCAATGCAGCCAGTCTTATAGGCTTCGGTGCCACTGCGCAACAGCAACAGCAGCAACAGCAGCAACAGCAACACCATGAGCAGCGGCTGCTGCACACTCTAAGCAACTGCCCGACTTCTCCCGTATTAACGCCTTCTGGTTCTGTGGGAATTGGCAGTTGCTCTCCCGGGGTGCTGCCGAGAACAGCAGGAGGAGCAGCAATAGCACCTACAGCAGGAGCATCCACACCAGCAGCTGCAGCTGCAGCAGCTAATGCTGCTGCTGCTGCTGCAGCAGCAGCAGCACCAGACCAGGGCCCTCGCTCTACACCTGCTGCTGCTTTCTTGCCACTGCATGCACGCTTATACTCCCCAGCCAGCAGCCCCTGCAGGACGGGGGCCCCGATGCATGCAGCGTATTCCCCCATTGACGCAATATCGCCATTTAACATGAGGCAGAGTCAGCAACGGCGGCAGCAGCAGCACCAACAGCCGCACCGATATGCCTTCAGCGCCTGGCCCACTCAGGCAGACTCATCATCTCTTAGCCGCTATTCAGCAATTTCACCCAACTCTGCTCCTGCTGCGCTGCTACGCAGCAGCAGCAGCAGCAGCAGCTTCTCTACGCCGTTGAACCCCCTGCAGTGCTGCAACAGCACCAGACCCCAGCAGCAACCGCAGCAGCCACAGCAGCAGCACCAGCACCAGGGATGTGTAAAGCCTGACAACTCACAGGATTGCTGCAGCCGCTGCCCCTTGTCTCCAGATACCTTCAATGGGACCCCGAGGGTCTCTCCCCTGAACGCAGACACACCACGTAAGTTAACTACAATGAAGCAGCAGCAGCAGGAGCAGCTGTGCTGCTACTGCTGCTTCTGCGGCTCCTGCTGCTGGTGGTGGGGTAGCTACATGGCCCAGGGGCGGTTGCTGCGGCGACGCCAGCAACACATGGCACTTATCCCCCATACTGCTGTATCTCCGTTTTGTTGCTGCTACTGCTACTTCTTCTCATGCTGCTGCTGCCTTTGCCCCTGCTGCTGCTGCTGTCTATGTTTTGCGCTATAGGCCTTGGCGGGGCGCAAGCCGGTTTGAGCCACTTTGAGAGCACCTCATCCACACCATGTTCCCCTAACCAGCAGCAGGAAGAGCAACAGCAGCCGGAAGAGCAGCCGCAGCAGCAACAGCAGCAGCAACGGCCACAGCAACAGCAACAGCAGCAGTGGCGCCGACTGCAGCCATCTGCGTCTGCAGGCTCCTCCTCCCCTGTGCAGACCTACCAGCGTGTCCCTGTTGTACTCGATCCGCAGCTGAAAGGTATAGCAGCACCAGCTGCATCAGAAGCAGAGGCAGCAGTAGCAGCTGCTGCAACTCCAATTGCAGGAGCAACAGCAGGCGTCGGGCGAGACTGTCTTGACGAGGGATCGGTTGCTGCTTCTTCAGCCCTTAGACAAGCAGAACGCGCAGCAGCAGCAGCAGAAGATGCAGCGCAGCGTGCTGCAGCTGCTGCAGAAGCTGCTGGGCAGTCACCTGCAGCAAACGCAGCAAGGGTCAGAGCAGCGCGAGCTGCGGCAGCAGCACGAGCTGCCTTGATTGCTGCTCAGAAGAGAGCCGCTAGTATCAATCCCCTCTCGACGGTCCCTGCTTCTCAGCAGCAGCAGCAGCAGCAAGTGATAGGGCAAAACAGCAGCGGCGTAGCAACTCCGAGGCATTCTTCGCCCTTCAGCTCTTGGCAGCAGAGAAGCAGCAGCAACAGCATTAGAGGGAAAGCTGCAGCCCGCAATGATGCAGTAGACCCCGGTGCTGTTGCTGCTGTTGCTGCAAGTGCTGCAGCAGATATAGCAGCGCGGAGTAGTGCTGCTTCGCAAGCAGTGCAGCACGAGCACCAGCAGAATCCTTTTCAGCAGCAGCAGCAGCAGCACAACAATAGCGACCGCCACCCTTCCCGGGTGTCTGGTAGACAGCAGCAAGCCAGTGGGTGTTCTTCCCTATCTACAGCAACAGCAGCACCAGCGGTTAGCCGAAGACTGGCTCAAACCATGGTTTCTAATTCGCGCCTTGATAGTGCAACAGCCACTGGTGTCCCTGGTGCTGCTACCAAGGTCCAGGAGCACCAGCAGCAGCAGCAGCAACAGCAACAGCAACAGCAGCAGCGGCAGCAACAGCAGCAGCAGCAGCAACAGCAACAGCAACAGCAGCAGCATCAGCAGCCGCAGGGACAGCGCGGGTCCCCCACGAGGAGGGTGCTCTATAGAAGCAGCGATACACCGTGGGCTCAGGTGGATGCCTTCCTTGAGCAGAAGCAGCAACAGCTGCAGCAGTATCGACAGCAGTTGGAGCAACAGCAGCAGCAGGTGCAACAGCAACGGAGGCGCGAGCAGCAACGGCAAGTGTTGCAGCACCTGGTGCAGCAGCACAGGCAGAGAGAGGCAGCAAAGCGTGCAGCAGAAGCAGCACAAAAGAGGGAGGCGGAGAGACAGAGACAAATATCAATGTTTGCTGCTGCTGCTTTGCAGCCCTCTAATGGTGAAGTGTATACGACGTCACAACAGCCAGGCAGCCGCTACGCTGCTGCTGCTTCTGCTCCAGCTGCTGTTGTTGCTGCGCTTACTGCTGCTGCTGCTACTGCTGCAAACTTTGTCGCTCCAACGCAGCCAAAAAACGGCGCTGCCGCTGCTGCTGGCGACGGAGCTGCTGCTGAATCCAGAGCAGCAGCTGCCAGCAGCAGCGGCAGCAGCATTGGCAGCAGCAGCAGCAGCAGCAGCAAATCTCCTCAGTTTACTGGGGACGCGCTTTACGGTGCAGCGCCTAGGGAAGGTTTTTCTTACCGTCTCTGTAGCCAGCAAGAGCAACCCCAGCAGCACAAGCAGCAGCACAGGCAGCAGCGGAAGCAGCATCAGAACCATCAAAACAATCAGAACCAGCAGAAGGAGGAACAGCAGCAACAGCAAAAGGAGCAGCATAAGCTTGAGCTGTCTGGTTGGGTTGGCTTGCCTCTATCAGTGCCTGCCTCTGCCCACGTAGAGCCTTCCAGACATTCTGCAGAGCAGCCGCAGAATAGAGGAGAATTTGCCGCAGCAGTTGCAGCAGTTGCAAATACTGATGTAACCGCGCAGAGGTCTATTGCATCCGGTGTATCACCACCACCAGCAGCAGATGCAGCAACAGATGCAGCAACAGATGCAGCAACAGATGCAGCAGCAGCAGCAACGGGAGAAGCAGCAACAGCAGCAGCAGCTCAAGAAGCTGATCCAGGAGAAGGCAGCAACAGAAGTGTCTTCTCATTTGATGTAACACCTCGTAAGACAACACAACCCCACCAACAGTCTGCAGCATCAAAACGCATCTCAGAAGCAACAGCAGCAGCAACGGCTGGCAGCAGCAGCAACAGCAACAGCAGCAACAGCAACAGCAACGGCAACGACTGGAGAAACAGCTCCAACTCCAGCTCCAGCAACAGCAACAGCAACAGTAGCAGCAACAACCCCAACAGCAGCGGCAACAACTACGAAAATAGCTACAGCAACAGCAACAGTAATAGCAACAGCAGCAACAATAACAGCAAGAGCAACCGTTACGATAATAGCTACAGCAACGGCTCCAGCAACAGCAACAGCAACAACAGCAACAACAGCGTCAGTAGCAGCAACAATAGCTGCAGTATAAGCAGGAGCAGCAACACTACAGCCAACAGCAGCAGCAGCAACTGCAGCAGCAACAGGAGCACCTGCAGCAGCAGCAGCAACAGCAACAGCGACAGCAGCACACTGGGCATCCCCTCCTCACTGCTACCCCCTCGCGTCCCCTTTACATGGAGGACATGCAGCAACTTGCTGCTGCAGCTGCAGCAACCAGCAGATAACTTCTCTATTGATGGCGAACTGTACAGACACTGGAAGCTGTCTCTTGTACCCACTGTAGGCGCGGCGCAAAACAGCCAACGACAACAGGTAAACCCTAAACTCTAAACCCCAAACCCTTGCCTTAAACCCTAACCACAATCCTTAACTCTAGCCCTAAACCCTAAACCCTAGAATCCCCGCTTTTGTGACGTCGTCAGCCGAGTGTGTATGCTTGTGTCTGCGTGTATTGTATGCTGGGGTGTATGTACAGCGGATGTATAGAGGGCGTCTCAAGTCAGGAAGAAGAGTGTTTGTTAAACAAGTCCCCGCTAAAGTGTGGCAGCAGCAATGGAAGCAGCAGCAAAGATTTCATGGATTGTTTCTTTGTGACGGAGAGAATTACGTAGGAGAAGCTGCTGCTGCAGCATTCCTGACACGTAAACCCTAAACCCTAAACCACCAACGCTAAACCCTAAACCCTATGATTGGGAGGTTTTCTTGTTATTTTACTAGAGGGAGGGAAAATCCACTAAAGACCCCTGATGCTTCCTGTCTTTTTAAATAAATAAGCAAATCAATAAACAAAATAAACAGCTAAATAAATAAACTATGTATTAATACATAAACGTGCATGTATTTAATATATAAATATATAAATAAATAAACGAAAGCTTGCTGCTGTTTGCTGCTGTAGAGTACCATCCCCAATGCGTCGCTCCTCTGCTAGCTGTACTGACTGACAGCAGCGCAGCAGAAGACAGCGTAGAAGCTCATCAGCACCAGCCGAAGCAGCCCGAGCAGCCGCGGGAGCAGCAGGAGGCATGTAGCAGTCCCCTCAGCAGCAGCAAAACGGAAGCACAGCAGCAACAGCCCCAGCAACATGGTACCACCACCACCACCACCACCACAACCAACACCAGTTGCAGCAGCAGCAGCAGCAGCAGCGGCAGCAGCAGCAGCAGCAGCAGCAAAAGACAGCGCACCGAGCGCATTATTCTCGTCTTTCAACTTTTCGGTCAATCGGATTTACTCGACTTTGTCGAAGAACACAAACCGGCAAGTTATTGTCTCCTTTTGTGTCCTATTGTCTCCTATTTGTCTCCTTTTTTCCTTCATTTTTATCTTTTTGTCTCCTTTTATTTTCTTCTTTGTCTCCATTCATATTCAGTTTTCTTTTTGAGTCTTTTCGCCCCCTTTGTTATATGTTTTTGTCTTCTCTTTTGTGGCCACTTTTGCCTTTTTGTCTCCTCTTGTGTGCCCTTCTGCCTCCTGCTGCATCTCCTGTTATCGCCCTTTCGTCTCCTTCTTCGTCTCCTTTTGTCCCTTTTATCTCCTTTATTACCTCGTCGTCTTTCCTTGTATCTCTTATATATTGACCTGCGGGTGTATTTACAGCTAATTAGTGTTGTGGTGTATCTGCAGATGTCCCCTGACTTTAAGAGGAAGCTGCAGCTTTCTCTTGTCTTGCTGCTGCATTCTCTGCATGCTGCTGGTCTTGCACATCTTGATTTTACTCCTGAGAACATTCTTGTTCATTCCTTGCTGCTCGGCTGCGCTAGTAGTAGCAGTAGCAGCAGCAGCAGCAGCAGGGGAGCAGCAGAAGGGTTTCCTCTGCAGCTACGGGCGTGCGATTTTGCCAAGGCCACGCCTCTTTTTAATTGGTCTAATCTTCGTCTTCCTTCTTCTTTGCTGCCCCAGCGCAGCAAGGAAAACAGCAGCAGGAAACTCGACCCCCAATCAGAAGCAGCAGCAATAGCAACAGCAGCAGCAGCTGAAGACTTACCGCCTTTTATTAGCTGCGAGCCAACTATAGCAAAGGGGCCTTATATGCCACCAGAAGCATGGAAGGCCCTGCATGCAGTTCGTGCCCTAGGTCAGTTTCTTTGTGCTTACTCCTATCCATTAGCAGCAGCAGCAGTCGGAGGAGCAGCAGCAGCTGCAGAAGTAGCGTGCGACAGCAGCAAACCACAGCAGCAACACCAACAGAAAATACTGCAAAATCCCTGTTGCTTCTGTTGCTGGTGCCTTTGTTCTTGCTGCTGCCGCTGCTGTTCTCGCTGCAGAGCAACACGAAAAAGCTTTTATGATTTGCTACTGCTGTTGTATGCAGGAATAACTCTTCCCTTTGCGCAGATTTGCGAGCCTCTGCTGCTGACGGGTCGACCACCTCCTCCGTTGCAGCTGCGAGCAGCAGCCCCTGCAACAGCAACAGTAGCATCTGCAGCAGCAGCAGCAGGAAGAAGAGGGAGAGGGGGGGTTGATTTATCTCTTGTCTTCTTCGATGTAAGAAAGGCAGATATATTTATGCTAGGAGTGCTGCTCTTTTATACTTGGGCAGATGGAGCAGTGTGGGGTGTATCTGATGCCTCACAAGATATACAGTAAGTTTATATATA